>JANJGN010000048.1:4597514-4787127 GCA_026770705.1 Isurus oxyrinchus
GAAACGTTGCAAAAAAACTGATTTGAATTAGGGGAAAGTGGATTTTAGTAAAATAAGGCAGGATCTGACCAAGGTAGACTGGGAAGAGTTAGTTGTGGGGAAATATACAGAGGAAAAGTTGGGGGTGGTTTGGTGGGGTGGGGGGGGGGGTTCAAAAAAGAAATGGGGGAACCTACAGGCTCAACATGTTCCCCCTATGGTGATAGGAAGGATTAGCTAGCCCAGAGAACTATGGGTGTCCAGATATATTCAGATTACTTTGAGAAGGAAAAATGAGGCTTTTAGCAGGTACAAATGGAGCAAATCAGCAGAGGCAATAGTGGAGTACGGACAGTGCAGGGTGGAGATTAAGAAGCCTAAAAGGAGTACAAAGAGGTGATATGATAAAGCTTTGGTTGGTAAAAGTAGGGAAAATCCCAAGATATTATATAAGTATATCAATGGGAAGGGTATAACCAGGGAAGGAGTAAAGCCCATTTGGCAGCAACTGGGCAATCTATGGGTGGAGGCAGAGGACATACCTAGAGCTTTGAATGAATACTTCAAATCCATCGTCACACAAGCGAATGAGGATGAAGTCGTCAAACTCGGCAAAAGGGATTGCAAGGCTCTTAAGCAAATTGATATCTGGAGAGACAAGGCATTGGAGGTGTTGGCAGGCTTGCAAATGTACAAATATTCCAGGTCCAAATGATTTTTGTCCCAGACTGCTTAGGGAGGCAAGGGAGGAGATGACAGGTGCTCTGACCTGAATTTTTAATTCCACTCTGAGCACGCAGGTGGTCCCAGAGGACTGGTGAACAGCTAATGTGGTTCAAATTTTATGAAAGGTTACGGAGATGAGCTAGCGAACAAGAGGCCAGTGAGTCGCACGTCAGCGGGAGGTAAACTATTGGCGATTTTTCCGAAGGAGAATATCTATCTGCACTTGGAGAGGCAAGATTTGATTAGGGATAGTAAGCATTTCATTGTCAGCGGGAGGTCATGCCTAACAAATTTGTTTAATTTTTTTGAGGTGACCTGGTATGTAGATGAAGGTACCGCAGTTGATGTAGTTTATATGGATTTCAGCAAAGCTTTTGACAAGGTCCCACATGGGAGACGTATAAAGAAGACAAATGCACATGAGATAAAAGATAATTTAATAAGGTAGATTAGTTGAGGGAGGCAGAGAATGATGACGGATGGATGCTTTAGTGATTGGAAGCCAGTGCCCAGTGGTGCACCACAGGGATCTGGGCTCAGTCCCCTATTATTTTTCATTTATATAAATGACATAGATGAATATGTGGGGGTAGATATTAGAAAGTTTGTGGATGACACAACGATTTGCTGGGTGGTTAACCATAGCTTTGAGTGTCTTGGGCTACAGGCAGGTACAGATGGGATTATCAAAAGGGCTGATCAGTGGCAGATGGAATTTAACGCTGAAAATTGTGTGGTGATACACTTTGGAAGGAGTAATTTGGCAATGAAATATTCAATGAACGGCATGACACTAGGAAGTTCGGAGGAAGAAAGGGACCTTGGCTTGTGTATCCATAGATTTCTGATGGCAGAGGGGAACATTAGTGGGGTGTTGAAAAAAGGCATATCTAAAACTTGCCTTTATCAAACGAGGCATAGATTATAATAGTAAGGGAGGTCATGTTGGAGTTGTATAGAACATTGGCGTGGCCACAGCTGGAGTACTGTGTGCAGTTCTGGTCGCCACATTATATGAAGCATGGAATTGAAATGGAAGTGTTGCAGAGGCGATTAAACAGGATGTTGCCTTGGATGAAACGTTCAAGTTATGAAGAGAGGTTGGATGGAATTGTGTTATTTCTGTTGAAGTATAAAATACTGAGGGTCGACCTGATCGTGGTGTACAAGATTATGAGGGGCATGGACACGGTGGATAGAGAGCAGCTGTTCCCCCTATTTGAAGGGTCAGTCACAAAGCGGCATAAGTTCAAGGTGAGGGGCTGGAGGTTTAGGGGGGATGTGAGGAAAAACTTTTTTAGCCAGAGGATGCTGACGGTCTGGAATGAGCTGCATAGGAGGGTGGTGGAGGCGGGTTGCCTCACATCCTTTAAAAAGTACCTGGATGAGCACTTGGCATCTCATAACTTTCAAGGTTCCAATTTATGGTAAATGGGATTATATTGGTAGGTCAGGTGTTTCTCACGTGTCTGTGCAGTCTCCAGGGTACGTAGTGCCTCTTCTGCACCTTGATTCTGTGATTCTGTGAGAGCGAGAAAGAGAGAGACAGGGAATAGTCTCTCTGTGCCTACCATGTGTCCACATAACATCGATTGGTCCTCATATCTATCATCGGATAGAGGCAGACACATTATCAGCATTTCAATAGAATATGCGCACATCACAATTAATAACTGTGTTGCAAATACCGGCTGGAATCACAGAGGAATATACTTCTCTTGAAATAGTTCAGTGAAAGTTAATGAGTAGATTCCTTGAATAATATTGACTGATGAGGGAATTTTGAGTAAGTTAAATTATAATCATTGGATCATAGAAGATTGGCAGGTTTTCTTTACGAAACACCGAAGAATCTGAGCCTCACCAATAAAACTAATTTAAAATTGTCAAACCCCCAGCAGTGAGAGTTGACGCGGTTCAGCTCCACCTCATCAGACAATTAGACCTCAGCAGGTCTGACAGCATCTGTGAGGGGTGAGGGGGAGACAGTCTTCCTCTGCACAGATGTTGTCAGATAGGCTGTGTTTTTCCAGCAGTTTTTGTTTTTTGTTCCGACATATATTCACTGGGCGGATTGATTTCCTACACCGGTGAATGAACAGCAAAGATGCTGCAGGGAACGATATCAGTTTGAGATTCATACAGGGAGCGTCCACCTGCCTAAAACTCTGCCCGTTCCACACAGCCCCAATTGTGATGCTCATGCTGGAGAACATTGACTGAGGGGAGGAGTAAAAGATGTTGTGTCCGTGACGTCATATCCAGCGATGCGCATGCGCGTTGCTGTACTTCAGTTTCTCAGACATGACTCGAAGAGCGCATGCGCTTCCGTTCTCCAAGACTCCGCCTTTGAAAGCTTTTCACTCAGTGTGCGGGAGACCTGTGTTTCAAACAGATAGAAATGGAAATATTAGGGCCCAGGTAAGCGAGTAAACAGCGTTCTGATTCCAGCAGTGCACCGGTGTGTCAGTGTAGACACAGAAATCATCATTGACTGGGGTTAAGTTCGGGGAGAACCGGGGTCTGTTTGTAAGAGGCGGAGCGAAGCGGGAACGAGTTCCGGAACTTGGAGTGAGCGGGTGGACGGGGAGAGGCCTTTCTGGGGCTGTGTGTGGCCCTGCTGAGGGAGTCAGAACCTGAGGAAGCTGCAATTGAAAACTATTGGGATTTTCAGTCCTCAAATGTAATGCATATTCCAAGTATTGCTGCTGATTCATGCAACTTGTCGGCATATGGACAGTGGACAGTGGGAACAGGCGGACAGTGAGGATGGGGAACAATTATGTAAAGATCATCTATCTCAGGCACCAGCTTTTCAAGTGATGTGTTATAGAAACATTGTAGCAGAGGCTGTGGGTTTCAGCTGACGGCTCTTACAATGGGAGCTGGAGATTGAAACCTGACATGCACCAATGTCTCTGTCCGCTCCTTGGATCAGGACAGGTCAGGATTGTTACTCAATGTCACTCAATTGTTTAAAAATTGCCAAAGCAGGGTGCTGAAGTGGAATCAGACATTGCACGATTTTATTGTTCCTTATGATTTGTAGAGAATTATAACAATTGATTATCAGTTAACAGCTTACATTGATCTATGTTCTTTCAAAAGCCTCCGCTGATCTTGAGTTACAAGAGATATGTTTCTTCCTCTAGGCAAATACATGAAAGGGCTCAGTTTCAAGCTGATGTTTCCCCCAGGCAAATTTAAAGTGCAGGCATCTCCTTCTAACTGACAGCAGGTATGATATTAATCACAGAGTGCAGAGATACAGACAAAACTTCATTTCCACCATCATCACGAACAGTAATATTCAAAGTCAAATTAAATTCATACCAGATAAATCTGCTCAATTCAATAGTCAAACACTCGGGGGGTGGGGGGGGGGGGGGGGGGGGCGGGGGGTGGTGGCGGCGTTGAGGAGATGGTTGGAATAATCACAATACACTCCTACTCAGTAACTCTGAATGGCAGGTCCACCAATTTCAATCCAAACTCACAGCCATTATCAGATTGAAGTGTACTCCATGCATGTCACAAGAATGGAACATTGGCTGCAATTTAAATATCAGGTAATAAAGCTGATTTGAATCCTTGAATGTACCCAGCATTCATAAAGCAACACAATACATTTAATACCAAAGATCTCATACAATATCATACTTTAATTTTATTCATTCCCGAGATGTGTACTTTGCAGGCTGGGCCGCATTTAGTTGCACAGGAGAAGATGGTGGCGATCTGCATTCTTAAACTACTGCACTCCCTGTGGTGTAGGTACACCCACAGTTCAGTGGGGCATGGATTTCCAGTATTTTGACCCTGCAATAGTAGCATATTTCCAATTCAGAATGGTGAGTGCCCTGGACAGGAACTTCCAGGTGGTGATGTTCTCATCTATCTGCAACGTTGCCCTGCAGGGTTGACAGGGCTAAGATTGCCATTGTCAATGACCTCTTTGTAGCCATTTGTGAGAACTGAGTGGCTAGCTAGGCCATTTAAGTGTGGGGCTAGAGTCACATGTACAAAGATGACAGATTTCCTTCTCTAAAGTATATTAATGAATCAGAAGGGTTTTTACCACAATCAACAATGGTTTCATGGTGACAATTAATTCAATTCATATTTTTTTGTATTTCAAATTCCACGATCTCCCGTGGCAGGGTTCAAACCCAGAACATTACACTGGGTCTCCAGATTACTAGCCCAATGTCAATGCAGCTATGCCTTCACCTCACCCGGTAATGATAAAGTACATATTCATTAATAGAGACGCACATACACATCACATGCCAGAACAATATTCTCATCTAAGTTATATTGACAGATCTCTACAAACAAGAATGTTTAAAGCTTAACTCATATAGCAGATATTAACATTGTAAAATCACAGACACACACCAGAGATAGAGGGGTGCAGAAGAAAATCAATTTTTCCACAACTGACTTTTCAAAATGGGAAGAATTGGGTACCAAGAAATCAGATGTTGAAAGCTACAGTAAAATCACTTGTGAAAATGCATAAAAATCAACAAGTTGCTGACCAACACATAACAGCCCACACCAAAGACCAAGCGATACAGCCAGGGGTGGTCTGGGGGCTGTTAGTGTGGGGGGAGCTCCATACTCACACATTAAATTGAAAGCTGTAATGTGAACATCACACTCAAGTAACACAGGCTGACATGTTCACAGCAAAATCGACAATGACCGATAAGTTGCATGCAGGCCACGGGAAAAGACATTACTCACATTCAAAAATATGATAGGCTTCGATTTAACCACACCTTCACATACCACTGATTGTCAGCAAATGATGAAATTCTCACTCATTAAAAATAACCTGAGTTTCAGCAAAATCTTGCCATGCTCACATTTCTGATCCTGATGCAAACAACAGGAAAATGAATCACACTGACATATCACAGAATTACAGATACAGAACAAAATCTGCAAATCCACATACCAGTAACTGAGAGGCAATGAGTAAATTATGCAAAACATGTCAGAAACAATGAATGTTGGATGCATCCTCACAATTCAGGCAGAGGCAGGTGCAGGATTATAGCCACAAGTGCATAACAGAGAGTCAAAGATACAGAGTAAAGCCCAGAATCAATTACTAACACTTATAAAGTAAAACACACAGCAGGAAATAACTAGGTGCATTTTGAAATCCCCATGCACAGACAGGGAATGAATAAACCCCATGGTAAGATATTAAAAAGTGAAAGATCTAGTGTGATTCCCCATTCACAAAATGTAACATAAACAGTGCACAAGAAAGAAATTCCTCCCATACTAAAGACCAGCAGGTAAATACACACACACGCACAGAGACAAACTCACCTGCAATCTCATAATGATATAGCATTAGGCAACCATCGCCCCTTGTGCACCAGGGCTGAGGTACTGATTCCCCAGCTAAAATAATCATGCATCCCTCTGCTTCGAATGGACATGGGCACATTATTGTTCAAAGAACACATACAGAACAGCATGTCCACCATCACTGAGAGCAGGAATCAGGTTCACATTGATCTCAAGTTTCAGATAGACATGTTCAATGCAACAGGCGAATACAACATAGGAGACAGAATATTTCTCCCCAATTCACACTCACCGAGCACCACAGAATGGTACGTCCATCAATCTCAGTCCAAGACCACAAACATTATCAGATGATAAGGCAGCTCATTAATTTTAGAAGAGTGCAGCCTTAGCTACAGATTGAAATGTACAAAATGAATCCTAAAAATGTACCCTGGGTGTTCACAATGGAACACATGTAATTCCCCTCCAAAGATATCATAATATATCTAAAATAAAGAGAAAGTGCAATTTTAATGAATACAGCATGAATATACAACACGTGCCAGGTCAATATTCTCACTATGATCCATAACGTAAGATCATTATAAACTGAATCAAACAGATATGACATACTTAACATGAGTTCCAGCGTCTCATTCACAAAGTCTTTGGCGGAGTTGCAGCTTGAAGTCAACATCTTTGTTCACACAAAACCAATGAATGAAACTTGTCTTTGATAAATGCAAAGTTTCATGTTTAAATGTGCATCAGAGCTGGGAAACAGTAACAGATTAATGCATTGATGAAATAGTTTTCACAAACATGCAAGGGATACACGTTTGGTAAAGACAAAATCTACACATGTATGATAATGGATTCATATACACAGAGCACAAATTTGAGATACAGAATCAGTACAATAACTGAGATTTATGGAATTAATTCCAACACAGCTGACGGTCAGAGGGGATTCAATTAAATTTCATGTAAATTAATTCCAAAACTACATTCTGTACCAGAGAAAGACAAATAGGAAATTAGCCCGGCACACAGCCACACAAACACTCTCACACCCACAGAATCATGCTCCAACACAGACAAACACACATGCAGAGCAAACACACACACAAAGAGGCACATACATAAACACAAATGCGCACACCATCTCTTGCACTCATACACAAACATGCGCACACAGAAACTTAAACACAGGCGCACCCAGGACCTCACATGCTCTCTGACAAACAGGCACATGCATAAACAGATGCACACAGTAATAAACTTGCACTTTCCTTGCCACGGATAGTCAAACAGATATTCACAAACATTCACACCTACAGACACAAACACAAATACACAAGCACATAAAAACACTGAAACACAGAAATGGAATGGCCAAAAGTTCATGAATGCAAATTAAACACACACACACACACACACACACACACACACATATGCACACACACAGCATATGTGAGTACACATATGGAACTTGGACAGTATCTAAGCAATTAAATTCTGGGCTGGTTGTTATGGAGCATATATTACTCATACACATGCACAGCTGCAAATTTGCAGGAACATAAACATTGCAAGTAAACTTTTGACACTTAGTTTAATCTAACAAGATAGTGAGACACAACTAGGTTAAGATTCTGGAACAGTTACCTCATTTACAAAAATATATGAAAGTAAAATCACTAAAAACACAAAAAAATAAAAGTCATATTCACTGAAAGACGGCTGACAGATAAATAACAAATACACCAGACACTGACAGATATAAAATATGTTTCGCCAAGGCACGCATGCAAGAGACAAAAAGATATTGAGTGAAATCACATTCAAATACTAGTAGCTGACTGGCATGAAATTAAAATATACAAACTAACCAGGGAAATGAGAGATATTCATGGGAATATATTTGAGAAAACAAGAAGATATTAAACCTTAACTCTCCAAATACATATTGACAAGTACAAATAATAAATTAAAACACAGCAGAGACTGCCAAAAATACTATAATATTTATTCCCATAATGGAGACCGAGAGTTTTAATGTAAAATGAACAACACATCAACAAGACAGAGAGAAACAGAATTAAAGAAATTCTGTTGCACTCCAGACACATATCTAAAACTGGCAATTGGAAGAATGACCCACAATCACAATGCAGTTATTGACAGATACAGAAGACATCACATTCACATGCCACAAGCTGACGGAGAGAGGGAGAAAAAAAAAGCTCATTTAAAAGCCAGGAAGTGCCAGAAAGTAAAACAACTAGACATTCACATCGACAGGCTAACACTAGCAATCACTTAGCAGAACCTGACAAGTACTGAGTCGCAGTCACATTCAGAATCCTAGGAACTGATTGACTATATGAACAACTACTTGAACTTCACATCTAATTCCAGATGTTGAGACATTCAAATGAAATCCCACATTTGTGGATAGTGCAATAACATATTAGTTATAGAGTTAATCCAACTCATGCAAAAATGACAGATACTGACTGATACACAGAGGGGAAAATATATTCATTCACATATAAGATACTGGAGGTAACAAAATGAATGCAGCTTGATCACATTTCACCACCCTCCAAGTGAAAATGTTTCTGCTCATCACTGTCCTAAATGGCCTACCCCCTATCCTGAGATTATGAACACTTGTTCTATACTTCCCAGTCAGAGGAAACATCATCCCTGCATCAGGTCTGTCCAGCCCTGTCAGTATTTTAACTACATCCCCATTTCATTCTACAAAACGTCAGTGAATACAGATAGAAACTGTCCAATTTCTCCTCATGCAACAATCCTTCCAGCCCATGAATCTGCCTGGTGATCCTTTGCTGCACGGAGGTACCACCTTATATCCAAATTTCCCAACCTATCACTATTTAAATAAACTCTGCCATTCTTTTTTACGTGCCAAAGTGGATAAATTCACACCTATCCATGTTATAGAGTGTCTGCCCTTTTTTTTGTCCACTCCCTCATCTTTTCTCAATATCCATGAACACTCTTAATTTCCTCCTCATCTCTCACCTTCTCTGCTAGCTTTATGTCATCAGCAATCTTAGCAATATTACCTTTGGTTCCTTCATCAAAATAATTGTTGTTTATTCTGAATATTGTGGTCCAGGCACTGATCTCTTCGCTACATCACTTGTCACCTCCTGCCATTCTCAAAAAGACTGATTTATTCCTGCTCTCTGTTTCCTGTTTGCTAATCTTTTCTGAATAAATGCCCATATAATATAACCCCATCCAGTTCAGTTCAATGCAATACACTAACCTCTTTTGTGGGGCTTTATCAACAGCTTCCTGAAAATCCAAATGCACCATTTCATTTGGTTTTCCCTTGTCTATTTTGCTTGTTACCTCTCCAGAAAAGCTCCAATAGGTTTGTCCAACATGATTTCCTTTCATTGCTATTGTCTAAGTGTCCTGTAATGACATGAAAGACAATCGTTCTGTCATTCCTTGTTTATCCCTATTTTTTTTGTTGGAATAATAGCCATTACAGATTAAAGTTCACATTTATATATCATGAAGAGACAGGTATTCCAAACACCCATAGCAGAATTTAACAGATAATGTTGGGAATAAAAGGACAATAGGGACATACTCTGATGTTAGCAGCAACATATGTCGACTGAAATATAACATAATGTCCAGGGATTGACATGCACCAGGTAAAATCCACACTGACTTAAAACTGAATGTTGCAGAGATAAAATCAAATACCGAAACATATTTAGGTGTTTTCAATTTAGGAAGAAAAACTCAATATTATTGACCAGAGCGTGTCAGTGAATGAAAGCTACATTTCAATGCCAGATAATGATGGGTAGGCTTAATCCCAGAATCACATAGCCTGCAGAGAATTGTCATTTTTATTTTTTTGTCTGGAATACATAAAAACTTAAGAAATAGGAGCAGGAGTAGGCAATTAAACACCTCGATCCTGCCCAGCCTTTCATTATGATCATGGCTGATCTCATTTTGGCCTCAACGACATTTTGCTGCCCTCTCCCCATAACCTTTCAACCCGTTACTAATAAAAAAATCTGTCTATCTCCTCCTTTAATGTATTCAGCGACCCAGCATCCACTGCAATCTGAGGTATTGAATTCCAGACCTTCATGACCCTTTGAGGACAGTAATTCCTCCTAATCTCTGATTTAAATCTACCACCATTTAGACTAAAGCTATGGCCTTTCCTTGTAGAATGCTCGACTTGGGGCAACATATCGCTCCATGTCTACTTTGTGTATCCCCTTTAGCATCTTATTTACCTCAATAATATCTCCTCTCAACCTTCCAAACTCGGGCGACTGTAGGTCTAAACTGCTCAATCCCTCCTCATTGATTCCAGAGACGCGAGTCTAATCTAATCTAGTGAACCTCCTCCAAACCGCCTCCAGTGCAATTACATCCTTCCTCAAGCGAGGGCACCAAAACTGTGAATACAAAGAAAGCTTGCTGCTTCAGAATAAACCCTGCCTTGTTGCATAAATGTAATCAAGCAGAGTTTATCTTTGATCCCTCAAAGATGCTATCCCTCACCAGCATTATGAAAGTTGATTTGATCAATTCATTCCGTATAAGCCCTGGCGGAGTAGGAAGCCTTAGTTTCAATACTGGCCAATCTGCGCCAAAAAAATGTGCACGCCGCTCTTGACACTCACAAACATGTATAAAACAAAAGTTTGGATTCTGGAAAATTGGCGCCTTTATTATCTTCTTGTCCAGAGGCAAAACCAGAAACTGACAGTTTCGGGTAAAGTGTAGACGAGGAAAAGAGAGCGTGAAACCCTGTAACATTCTGTAATAGAACTGCTTTAATATTAAGCATTAGAACGATTTGTATAGGATTTTTCCTTTGTTTAGCTAAGACGATTTCTGTGCGATATTTCCTTCGATTACTTTTTTGGCGGTCGTTTACAATTTGAAATATAAAATCGTTTGTTTAACTGATGATTTGGCGCCTTTAACTTCCGACTTCCGACGTTGCTTGCCCGCATTGGTGAGTCAGGCAGAAATCTGATTGGTAATATAAAGAATATTATGAGCTACAATACAATTGTCCAATCAGCTGTGAGCACACCACCATTCCACCTGAGGGTATAACAGAACCGAAAGAAGGCGGATATCAGCATTCTCTGTGAAAGTGCTTGTGAGTTTGTTACAATGTCTGGAAGAGGAAAGACCGGTGGGAAAGCTCGGTCCAAGGCCAGGTCTCGCTCTTCCCGGGCCGGACTGCAGTTCCCTGTGGGCCGCGTTCACAGGCTGCTGAGGAAGGGTAACTACGCTGAGCGTGTGGGTGCCGGAGCCCCGGTCTATCTGGCCGCCGTGCTGGAGTATCTGACGGCTGAAATCCTCGAGCTGGCCGGTAACGCGGCCCGGGACAACAAGAAGACCCGCATCATCCCCAGGCACCTGCAGCTGGCCGTCCGCAACGACGAGGAGCTGAACAAGCTGCTGGGAGGGGTGACCATCGCTCAGGGTGGGGTGCTGCCTAATATCCAGGCCGTGCTACTGCCCAAGAAGTCCGGTGCCTCTGCAGCCGCCAAGACCAAGTGAAGCGCCCATTCTTTAAACTGAGAACCCAAAGGCTCTTTTCAGAGCCACTCACTTAATCAGTGCAAAGGGACGACCTGTTGTCTATCCGGATGTGCGATAACATCCCTATCGATTCGGAATGACATTATAGTTCTAATTCGATCTGTGAAAGCGCTGGATACAACGAGACGCTGGCTATGTTGCCTTATCCAGCCATCAGGAGTCTGTGCTGCATCTATGTATGACTAATTGCCAATGTTCAGGAAGACGTTCTTTAATAATTAACTCATCCCATTTCTAATTAAATGATTTGAAATTGCATACAAATATAAACAGAATCAGCTCAAAAATCCCAAATGCAGTAGAGGGAGGGAATCGGGTAAACAAAATGAATGAAAATAAATTGTCGCTCTGAGGGTTTTAGGAACTGCAGCTTCCAATAAGAAATCGCTGCTCTTTCTCTACGACTAGGTGGCGTTTAAAAGGGCCTTTGTTGCATGTGGAACTGAATCCGGGTTTTAGTGCATGTATGAACATTCCGATCGCTTCGCCAGGAAAACATTTCTGATGATATCAGTGGGTTAGAGTGAGACGCATCCTGCTAGCACTGTTACATGTTACAGACATCAGTAGAATGTGCTGGATCTAGTTATACCCAAACTCCTCTATTTGGAAAAACGATCCCTTATCATTAAAATAATCGCCTTTGAAATGATCTCAGATCGTCTGAAACATCCGGTAAAGGGAACAAAGGACAGTTACCGGCTGACTAAGTGAGGAAAATAAACTGTAGGCCTGAGAGGCTAAAGTGCTGTTGTGGTTAAGAGATGGCAGCTCTTTCTCTGACCGACTTGGTGGCTCTTAAAAGAGCCTTTGTCGCACTTGGTGCTGAGGTGGGGTATTTAGGCGCGCTCCCCGCGGATACGGCGGGCCAGCTGGATGTCTTTGGGCATGATGGTGACCCGCTTGGCGTGGATGGCGCACAGGTTGGTGTCCTCAAAGAGCCCCACCAGGTAAGCCTCGCTGGCCTCCTGCAGGGCCATGACGGCCGAGCTCTGGAAGCGCAGGTCGGTCTTGAAGTCCTGAGCGATCTCCCGCACCAGGCGCTGGAAGGGCAGTTTGCGGATCAGCAGCTCGGTGGATTTCTGGTAGCGGCGGATCTCCCGCAGAGCCACAGTGCCGGGCCTGTAGCGATGGGGCTTCTTCACGCCGCCCGTGGCTGGAGCGCTCTTGCGGGCAGCTTTGGTCGCCAGCTGCTTGCGGGGAGCTTTCCCTCCGGTCGACTTGCGCGCTGTCTGCTTGGTCCTGGCCATGATAACAAACGCTGTGGAACTCACACTCTGAGAATGATGAAGCCGCTCTGTGTCTGTCTATTTAAGACATTGTCCGTCACCTCCCTCCTCTCCTGATTGGATGCAGCGCAATCCCGCCGAGAAATTTGAAAAGAGCAGCGGGCTGCATGGATTTCTGGGCCCTGATTGGTGGAGCAGAAACTGACAGTTCAATTTCAAAATGCCCCCCAATTTCAGAGGGACGAGTAACTGACATTAAAATAAACCGAGTTTGAATGCAGATAAAATAAATCTGAATGGACAAATATCACAAGTTCTCAGTGTTTGCGAATCCCATTTCGGTCCCAGCTGCGACTTCCTGCTTTTGAACACGGATTAAACTCTCATTCATTCCCTGATCGGTTTACAGCAGACTGGATAAAACAACTATTGATGGGCGAAATTTTGGGTCTCACAATTAAAACTGATCAACGTTATCGGTTTATTCATGTCAAAGATGTTACAGAGAGAATGGCTTGGCCCTTGTTTCAAGTGTTTTATGGCATGGGGAAGCGATGTGGGTGGGCGGCTTGCGCACTCTGCCTGTTAATCAAGTTTATCTCTAAGTTTATATATTTGAACTATCTTCCACAATATTCGTAAATGCATCTTCACATTCCAAACCATGCACAAAAAGCATGCATTCCACCTGGCCCTTCCGTCCGTCCTGGGATGCAGAATCGAGGTGATTAATTGTAGTTATACTTTTCAATCAGCCACTCAATATTCGCCTTATATTCCCGGTAAAATTCGGGTTATTTCATTGATCGTTCTGAAACAGGCCAGAATAAAGCTGTTCAGTGCTTCCTGGAACTAGACAACACGCTGCATCGATACAGGCTGATCCATATAAAGCTCGTATACTGGTACCTCCCAGGTCCTGTCATGTCTCAAAAACCCAGGAACAGATGGCGAAAAAGACAGGGTGAAAAAAATGGTGCGATGAGGCCAGAATGATGTGTCTCAAAAAGTTAGTCCTGATCAAAGTATAAGAAATGATGACCTTTATCGTGTGAACTCGGTGGTTTGGGAGCTGTCGTATTCCTGTCAAGCTTTGAATCGAGTTTCGGCAGTTATAAAGGAAGCAAATTCCTGAAAACAGAATTAAATTAAACCATGAATGTTGTGTGACTCACGATATTATTGCTAATGAAAAATGCGCAGATGACAAAGCTGTTTATTTATCTAGCTTTTCCCTCTCCCGCTCTGAGGTTACTTGCTCTCAATGTGAGGCTGTGGGCGGCTCTTAGAAGAGCCTTTGGGTTGTGTTACAGAGTTGGGTCGATTTGTTCAGCCGCCGAATCCATAGAGAGTGCGGCCCTGGCGTTTCAGAGCGTACACCACATCCATGGCGGTGACCGTCTTCCGCTTGGCGTGCTCGGTGTAGGTGACAGCATCCCTGATCACATTCTCCAGGAAAACCTTCAGCACCCCGCGGGTCTCCTCGTAGATCAGGCCCGAAATGCGCTTGACACCGCCACGGCGAGCCAGGCGGCGGATGGCCGGTTTGGTGATACCCTGGATGTTATCGCGAAGCACTTTGCGGTGCCGCTTCGCTCCGCCTTTCCCAAGTCCTTTGCCTCCTTTCCCTCTGCCAGACATGATGCTTCTTCAGTCAAATCGCTGCTGAATGAGTGGGAAACTGCTTCATGTTCCGCGTTTATACAGCCCGCCCCGACCTGGCTGAGAAAGGCACAGTCAGAGAGAGAGAGAGACAGAGAGACAGAGAGAGAGAGAGAGAGGCGGGCCGAGACAGCCTGAGTGACAATCAGGGCAAGTCTCTGGTGAAACAGCCCCTCCTCCTGCCTGCCCGAATTACTATTATGCATCATAATCTGAAGAGAGCTGTACAGAAAACTTTAAACGAAACTGAAATACTTCAACATCATCAACCAACTAGTCAGAAAATCCTAGGTATTAAATCCAATCCTCAAATTAATATCCCCCCGCCCTCGATAATGCATTTTTTATTAAAAGTCAAATGTCTGCATCTATTTCAATCCCTGTCCTGTGCTATACCAACACAACTCTAGACTCGCCTCCTACCCCTCCCCTCCACAATGCCAAATGGGATTGAGAAATTCGCTAACATCTCTTCAAACAGAATTAGAGAAACAACAGGGATGGGCCTTAGTTGTGAGACGGACATTGGACGATGCTCACTCTATTGCTGACTCTCGTCCTGAAAATGTGAACAAGGAAAATATAAACTTTGAATGCACTCTGGCACATCCCGGTTCGGGAGCTGTAAGGTCATCCCTGTGTTTTATTGCATAGTTGGGGAGGGGTCGATTGAAGACTGTGTCAGTGAGTGAGCGGGAAAATAGGATTTACATGGGAGGAAAACGAAACATTTCCATCTGAAATCTGCTCCCAGCTCCGAGACAGGGATCAAATGATCAGGGGATCAGCTCTTTCATGTGAAATGTGGGTGGCTCTGAGAAGAGCCTTTGGGTTCAGAGGTTTACAACTTGCTCGGGACCTTTCCCGTCTTTCCTGTCTTTGCTTATCTCGTTTTGGGCTTGGCCCTCGCCTTGGCCACTTTTTTGACGCCCGTCACCTTCTTGGCAGGAGACTTTTTCTTGGGGGCTGCTTTCTTCACCGGCTTTTTTGGAGTTGCCGCCTTCTTGGCTGTTTTCTTGGCTGCTTTCTTGGCTGGGGATTTCTTAGCTGCTGCTTTCTTCGCTGGGGATTTCTTGGCTGCTGCTTTCTTGACTGGAGTTTTCTTGGCCGCTGCTTTCTTTGCCGTCACCTTCTTGGCTGCCGCTTTCTTCACTGGAGATTTCTTGCCAGCTGCTGCCTTCGCCTTCTTCCCCACTTTCCCCGGGGCTGTGTTCTTAGGGACTTTGAAGGACCCCGAGGCGCCCGTGCCCTTGACCTGAACCAGGAAGCCATTCTTCACATTCCTCTTGATGCTTTGCTTGATCTGGGAGCCGAGTTTATCCACATCCAGCCCTTTGCCGCGCAGCGCCTTCTTGATGGCGGGCAGCGACATCCCCTTGCGATCGCTGCAATCCGCCACAACCTTGAGGATCTGCTCGCCCAGCTTGGGACCGGCTGCTCCGCTCCGGGGAGCCGCCTTCTTCTTCTTCTTGGGAGTCTTGACCTGGGCGGCGGGAGCGGCTGGAGGAGCCGTTTCGGCGGCTGCGGTATCGGTCATGTTCCGGGACTCCGCACAAAAAAGTGTCTCTGTCAATGTGAACGGGGTGAGAAATGGAGCCGCTGGTGGCGGCACTGAGCAACTTAAAGGCAGCGAGCGGACGGGGCGGAGACAAGCTGCTGTCAGCTCCAGGCTGCTGCTGCCTCTCTGTGTTTCTCTCTCCTCACAAACTCCCCAATTCCATGGAAATTCCGGCTCTCCAGTGTCCCAGACTGAATTCTTCTTGTCTCTGACATTGCAACGTTGGCTTTCGAAAATATTTTTCGCGAATTGAAGACTCCAATTTCGATTAAATCCGGATTTACTGCGGCTCCTTCACCCGATCCCTGACATGTCCTCTACTTTTAGACTGAAATCTAGAAAACAATACAGAAATGCACTTGAAATCTCACTTTGGGGTTTCGCTAGGGAACAGGGGGAATTTTTGAATGGAAAATATTTTTATTTTTCGCAAGGGGGACTCGGAAATATCATGATCAGAGCGGACACACAAACACAGTTTCATTCCTCTGACTCGCCCGCCCACTTCCAATTCTCTCTTACACAATATTCACATCTACATCTTCACAGTCTGAAACCACTATCTAATGTAAGGGTCTCAGGAGATAATTATACCTCTTTTGGAACTTTGCTCGTCTTTCTATTAATTTGCTGCAGATTGTAAATTCAGAAAAAATAAATCACATGGGACCCGCAGATTGTCTGATTCGCAGATTCCGTGGAGGAACCAATCATATGTGACTTCAGGCTATTATCTGAATAGCTCACAGCAAATATTTATTTCTGGCAACAATATAAATTATCTGCTCCCGGTCCCTCCAGAACTCCCTGTTTATGTTGCTCCTCCAGAACTGACAGTCACAATTTCACAGTTTGCAATGTACACCTATCGCAACAACCAGAGCCGGGCCAGTTATGCATGAACATGCACTCGTGGATAGTCACGTTCCTGGCAGTGACAGAGATTTTGAGGACACACTTCGATTTTCTTATTAGAGATAATCAGATGAAATGTCAGAGCTGAATTTCTGAGAGGGTGGAGAACACTGACTGTGTCACGCATATTATTGGAGGACGGATCACAGCATCAGTATCATTCACAGCACCAGATGTAGAGCGATGGGGTGGCGAAAGTGAGCAAGAGTGTAAAGAGAGAGAGGAAGCAATAGTGAATGAGAGAGAGATAGAGAGTGGGAGTGAGAGACAGAGAGAGTCAGAGTGCGACACAAACAGTTAGGCTAATGCTGTTGTGAGAAATTTAAACTAATTTGGCAGGGGGATAATGTTAGCAGAATCGGGGCACATGAGAATCCAGTAAAACAATCAAGTCAGAGGGAGTACAGCTGCAATAAGTTTCAAGGGAGTAAGGCAAGGCTGGATGGCCTCTACTTTAGTGCCAGGAGTATTGCAGGTAAAACGGATGAGTTAAGGGTGAGGATTGACACGTGGAATTATGATATAGTAGCCATCACTGAGACATGGTTGAGGGAAGGGCAGTATTGGCAGCTCAGCATTCCGGGATATAGCATCTTCAGATGAGACAGGGGAGGGGGGTGGTCAAAGTGGAGGGCGCGTTGCATTATTAATTAAGACGTCAGTTACTTCAGTGAGGATGCATCTAATGAAGTTTTGATAGTGGGGTTTTGGATTAAACAGGGTCAACCACGTTATTAAGTGTTAATTATAGACTCCCAGATAGTCAGCGGGAAATTGAGGAGCAATTATGTGTACAAGTTGTGGAGGTTTGTAAAACGATAGCAGTACGGTAATTATATTAGGTGATTTCAACATTCCCAAAATTAATTGGGATAGACATAGTGTTAAGGGCTTGGACGGAGTAGATTTCTTGAAATGTGTACAGGAGAACTGTTTAAGTCAATCTGTAGAGAGTTATAAAAGTGATGGTGCATAGCTGGACCTAATTCTGGGGAATGAACACGGACAGAAGTCTGAAGTGTTGGTGGGAGAGCATTTTAGTGATAGCGACCACAACATGGTACAGAGTAAGTTTTTTATGGAAAAAGAAATTGAAAAGTTGCAATAAATTATGTTTTGAATTGGGGTAGAGTGGATTTTAGTAAAATAAGGCAGGATCTGACAAATGTAGATTGGGAAGAGTTAGTTGTGGGGAAATTTACAGAGGACCAGTTCTTTTTTTTGGGGGGGAGATGGGGGGAATGGGGGGGGGGGGGGTGGTTTCAATAATGAAATGGGGAGCCTATTTGCTCAACATGTTCCCTCTATGGTGACAGGAAGGATTAACATGCCAGGAGAACTATGGGTGACCAGATATATTCAGGATACGATGAGAAGGAAAAGGCAGGCTTTTAGCAGGTACAAAGGGAGCAAATCAGCAGAGGCAATAGTGGAGTATAGATAGCGCAGGGTGGAGCTTAAGGAGGCTAAAAGGAGAACAAAGAGGGGATATGAGAAAGCTCTGGTTGGTAAAAGTAGGGAAAATCCGAAGATATTCTATAAGTATATGAATTGGAAGGGTATAACTAGGGAAAAAGTAAAACCAATATGGGATCAACTGGGCAATCTATGGGTAGAGCCAGAGGAAATAGCTAGAACCTTGAATGAATACTTCAAATCCATGGACACATAAGCGAATGAGGAGTAAGGTGTCTAACTAGGCAATTGAGTTTGCAAGGCTCTTAAGCAAATTGATATCTGGAGTGACAAGGCATTGGAGGTGTTGGCAGGCTTAAAAGTGGACAAATAATCCAGGTCCAGGTGATTTTTGTCCCAGACTGCAGAGGGAAGCAAGGGACGAGATGACAGCGGCTCTGACCCGAATTTTTAATTCCACTCTGGGCACGGTGGTGGTGCCCGAGGACTGGAGAACAGCTAATGTGGTTTTGCTTTTAAGAAGGGTTGTGGAGATAAACTAGCGAGCAAGAGGCTAGTTATTTTCACGTCAGTGGGAGGTAAACTATTGGAGAAATTTCTGAAGCAGAATAATTATCTGCACTTGGAGAGGCAAGGTTTGATTAGGGATATTAAGCATTTCATTGTCAGTGGCAGATCATCCCTAACAAATTTGTTTGACTTTTTTGAGGAGGTGACGAGGTGTGTAGGCGAGGGTAGTGCAGTTGATGCTGTTCATATGGAGTTCAGCAAAGTTTTGACAAGGTCCCACATGGGAGACTTATAAATAAGACAAATGCGCATGGGATTAAAGATAATTTGATAAGGCGGATTCAAAATTGGCCTAGTTGTGAGGCAGAGGATGATGACAGAAGGCTGGTTTAGTGATTGGAAGCCAGTGCCCAGTGGCACACCAAAGGGATCTGTTCTCAGTCCCCTATTATTTGTCATTTATACAATGGACATAGATGACTATGTAGGGGGGTAGGATTAGTAAATTTGCGGATGACACAATGATTGGCCGGGTGTTTAACAGTGGGGTTGAGTCTCTTGGGCTACAGGAAGATATAGATGTGATGGTCAAAAGGGCAGATAAGTGGCAGATGGAACTTAACCCTCAAAATTGTGAGGATATACACTTTTGAAGGACTAATTTGACAAAGCAATATTCAATGAATGGCATGGCACTAGGAAGTTCTGAGGAAGAAAGGGACTTTGGCTTGTGTGTCCATAGATTTCTGATGGCGGAGGGGCATTTTAGTGAGGTGTTGAAAAAGGCAGATCTGAAAATTGCCTTTATCAATCGGGGCATAGATTACAAAGGTAGTGATGTCATGTTGGAGTTGTATAGAATCTTGGTGTGGCCACAGATGGAATACTTTGTGCAGTTCTGGTCGCCAAATTAAATGAAAGATGTGATTGCACTGGAGGGGTGCAGAGAAGATTCACAGGATGTTGCCTTGGGATGAAATATTTAAGTTATGAAGAAAGGATGAATAGACTTGCGTTGTTTATGTTGGAGCAGAGAAGACTGAGCGGTGAGCTGATCGAGGTGTATAATGTTATGAGAGACATGGACAGGGTGCATAGGGAGCAGTTGTTCCCCGTAGTTGAAGGGTCCGTCACAAAAGGGCATAAGTTCAAAATGAGGGGCTGGAAGTTTAGGGAGGATGTGTGGAAAAATTGTTTTACCCAGAGGGTGGTGAGGGTCTGGAATATGCTGCCTGGGAGGGTGGTGAAGGCAGGTTGCCTCACATCCTATGAAAAGTACCTGGATGAGCACTTGGCACGTCATAACATTCAAGGTGCCAATTTATGGTAAATGGGATTAGGTTGGTAGGTCACGTGTTTCTCATGTGTCTGTGAAGACTCGTGGCTACGAAGGGCCTATTTTGCATTTTGGTTCTGGGATTCTGTGTGAGAGAGATAACGAGAGAGAGAATAGTCTCTCTGTGCATAACATGTGTCAACATAACAGCGACTGGTCCTCATATTTATCATCGGATAAAGGCAGACACATTATCAGCATTTTGATAGAATTTGCACACATCACAATTAATAATTGTGTTGCAAATACCGGCTGGAACCATAGAGGGATATACTTCTCTTGAAATAGTTCAGTGAATGATAATGTGTTTTGGAATGACATTGCTGACTGATGAGGGAATTTTGAGCAAGTTGAATTATAATCTTTGGAACTTAGAAGATTGGCAGGTTTTCTTTTTGAAACACCGAAGTTTCTGAACCTGATCGGTAAAACTAATTTAAAACTGACAGCAGTGAGATTTCACGCGATTCAGCTCCAGCTAATACTGGTCCAGAGGCAGACACATTTCTATCACACAAAGAGGAAAATGCCAGAGAGTGAGGTGAATAGTATCTGAAATGTAACGTTCGATAACCTCTGGAGCTCTCTGGAATAATTCGCCAAATATTGTTCAATATGACACTAATTGATTGACAGTTTCAATCTGTTTCTATTAAACTGGGTTCTTTGAGATCAGATATGAACTTCTGCCCGGTCACAGCAAACACGTAGATTTACTGGTTTCAAGGCAACATTCTGTGGATGCTGGAAATCTGTAACAAAATCAAAAAATACTGGGAAACTTCATCAGGTCTGACACCATCTGTGGGGACAAAGACAGTCTTCCTCTGCAAAGATATAGTCAGATCTGCTGAGCTTATCCAGCATTTTTTGTTTTTTTTTGCTACATATATTCACTGGGCGGATTGATTTCCTAAACCGGTGACTGAACAGCAAAGATGCTGCAGAGAACGATATAACTTTGAATTTCATACAGGCATCGCCCACCTGCCTAAAACTCTGCCCGTTCCACATAGCCCCAGTAGTGATGCTCAAGCTGGAAAACATCGACTGAGGGGAGGAGCAAAAGATGTTGCTTCTGTGACGTCCATTCCAGATAAGCGCTTGCGCATTGAGGTCCTTAAGTTTCTCAGATATAACCAGAAGAGCGCATGCGCTTCATTTCTCCACGACTCCGCCATTGAAAGCTTTTTACTCAGTGAGCGGGAGACCTTTGTTTCAAACAGATAGAAATGGAAATATTAGGGCCCGGGTAAGCGAGTGAACAGCGTTCTGATTCCAGCAGTGCACCGGTTTGTCAGTGTAGACACAGAAATCATCATTGACTCGGGGTAAGTTCGAGGAGAACCGGGGGCTGTTTGTAAGAGGCGGAGCGAAGCGGGAGCGAGTTCCGGAATTTGGAGTGAGCGGGTGGACGGGGAGAGGCCTTTGTGGGGCTGTGTGTGGCCCTGCTGAGGGAGGCAGAACCTGAGGAAGCTGCAATTGAAAACTATTGGGATTTTCTCCCCTCAATGCTGTAATGTATATTAGCTACTATAGCTGCTGATTCATGCAACTTGTCGGCATTTGGACAGTGAACAGTGGGAACAGGCGGACAGTGAGGATGGGGAGCAATCATCTAAATATCACCTATCGCAGGCACCAGCTTTTCAAGTGAGAAGTGTTATAGAAACATTGTAGCAGCGGCTGTTGGTTTCAGTTGACGGCTCTTACAATGGGAGCTGGAGATTAAAACCTCACCTGATCAATGTCTCTGTCCCCTCGGGTAGTGACATCCTTGGATCAGGACAGATCAGGATTGTTTCTGAATGTCACTCAATTGTTGGAAAAGTACCGAAGCAGGGTGCTGAAGTGGAATCAGACATTGTACTATTTTATTTTTCCTTATGATTTGTAGAGCATTATAAAAATTGATTCTCAGTTAACAGTTTACATTGATCTAAGTTCTTTCAAATGCCTCCGCTGATATTGCGTTACAAGAGATATGTTTCTTCCTCTAGGCAAGTACATGAAGGGATGAGTTTCAAGCTGATGATTGCCCCAGCCAAGTTAAAATGCAGGCGTCTCCTTCTAACTGACAGCAGGTATGATATTACTCACAGAATGCTGAGATACAGACAGAACATCATTTCCACCATCACCACGAACAGTAATATTCAGAGTAAAATTGAAGTCATACCAGATACATGTGCTCAATTCAATAGTCAAACACTCAGAGGGGGTCGGGGTTGAGCAGATGCTTGGAATAAACACATTACACTCCTACTCAGTACTTTTGAGTGGCAGGTCCACCAATTTCAGTCCAAACTCACAGCCATTATCAGATTGAAGTGTACTCCATGCATGTCACAAGAATGGAACATTGGCTGCAATTTAAATATCAGGTAATAAAGCTGATTGAAATTTACACAATTAATCAACGAATGTACCCAACATTCAAAAAACAACACATTACATTTAATGCCAAGGATCTTATACAATATCATACTTTTATTTTATTCATTCCTGAGATGTGGACTTTGCAGGCTGGGCCAGCATTTAATTGCAAATGAGAAGGCAGTGGTGAGCTGATTTCTTGAACCACTGCAATCCCTGTGGTGTAGATGTGTTCTGTGGGATGGATTTCCAGGATTCTGCCCCAGCAATAGTAGCATATTTCCAAGTCAGAAAGGTGAGTGCCCTGGATGGGAACTTCCAGCTGATGGTATTTTCATCTATCTGCTGCCCTTCTCCTTCAGGGTCAACATGGCTAATTATGCCATTGTCAGTGACCTCTTTGTAGGCTTTGTTAGAATTGTGTGGCTAGCTAGGCCATTTCAGATGGCATTTAAATGTGAGTCTAGAGTCACATGTGCAATGATGACAGATTTCCTTCTCTAAAGGATATTAGTGAAGCAGTAGGTGTTTTTTTTTACCACAATCGACAATGGTTTCATGGTGATCATTAATTCAAATCATACTTTTATTGATTTCAAATTCCATGATCTCCCGTGGCAGGGTTCAAACCCAGAGCATTACCATGTGTCTCCAGATTACTAGCCCAATGTCAATACAACTATGCCATGCCCTGGTTTCTGATCCTGACACAAACAACAGGAAAATGAATCACACTGACATATCACAAAAGTACAGATACAGAATAAAATATGCACATCCACATACCAGTAACGGAGAGGCAATGAGTAAAATATGCATGACATGTCAGAAGCAAACAATGTAAGATGCATCTTCTCAATTCAGGCAGAGGCATGTGCAGAATGGTAGCCACAAGTGCATTACAGAGTGTCAAAGATGCAGAGTAAAGCCCAGAATCAATTACAAACATTTATAAAATAAAACACACTCACACAGCAGCAAATAACTAGGTGCATGTTGAAATCCCTATGCAAAGACAGGGAATGAGTAAACCCCATCGTAAGATGTTAAAAAGTCAAAGATTCAGTGTGAACACACATTCACATATTGTAATATAAACAGTACAAGAAGAAATTTCTCCCATAGGAAAGAGTGCCAGGTAAACACACACACACACACACACACACACACACACACACACACACACACACACACACACACACACACACACACACACACACACACACACACGCAGACAGACACTCACCAGCAATCTCATAATGATATAACATTAGGCTACCATTTCCCCTTGTGCACCAGGGACAAGGTACTGATTCGCCATCTAAAATAATGATGCAGCCCTCTGCTTCGAATGGACATAGGCACATTATTGTTCAAAGAACACAGCAGAACAGCAGTTCCTCATCACAGAGAGCAGGAATCAGATTCACTTTGATCTTAAGTTTCAGGTAGACATGTCCGATGCAACAGTCAAATACAACAGGAGAGAGATAGTATTTATCCCCAGTTCACACTCACTGAGCGCCACATAATGGTCGGTCCATCAATCTCACTCCAAAACTACTAATATTATCAGATTTTCAGGCAGCTCATTAATTTCAGAAGAGTGCAGTCTTAGCCACAGATAGACCAACTGACTGAAATGCACAAAATTATCCTAAGAATTTATTGTGGGATCTCACAGAAGAACAGATTGAATTTCCCCTCCAAAAATCTAATGCAAAATCAGGAATAAAGAAAAATGTAATTTTAATTAATACAGCAGGAGTACCCAATACATGCCAGGTCAATATTCTAACTGTGATTCAAAACGGTAAATCATTACAAAATGAATCAATCAGGTATGACATACACAGCATGTGAGTTCAAGTGTCTCGTTATCATTTAAAAATACTTTTGCCAATTTGAAGCCTGAAAGCTGCACCTTAGCAGACTCAAAACAAATGAATAAACCCTGTCTTTGAGAAATGAATTTGTAATATTGAAAGCCACATCAGAGCCAGGAAACAATACTGGATTAATGCATTGAACAAATAGTTTTCACAAATATGCATGGGATACATATTATGTACCGAGCATAACTGAGATTTTGGGAATTAATTTCACAAAAACTGACATTCACAGTGCAGACACTTAAATTTCACTAAAATTAATTTCAATGCTGCATTCTGTACCAGAGAAATTCAAATGGTCCCTGCACACTCCCAGACAAACACTGACACACTCGCAGGCTCATGCAATAACACACAGACAAACATGCAAAGCAAACACACACACTCATAACATACATAATCACATATGCACACACCATCTGTTAAATACAAACACAAACAACACCTAAACATGCACAGGCACACAAACTTACACGCTGGCCCTCACACACACACTAGCACACACAGTCGCACAAACACACATATGCATAAAAACATGCACACAGAAACAAACCTGCACTTTCTGTCCCACACACTCATGCAAAAAATCACAAACATGCTCACCTAGAGACACAAACACTCACACACAAGCACACAAATACAATGAAACACGGAAATGGAATGGCCAAAAGTTCATGAATGACAAACATGGACATACATACACATACACACAGCACACACTGACACACACAGACAAGAAGCATCTGTCAGTACATACATGGAATTTTGACAATACATTCCTGCACCTGCATGCTTGTTCTCAGTGATTGGTGTGCACGGCAACCCAGCTCCCTTTTTACTTCAACATTTCCTAATCTATCACCATTTATATAATACTCTGCCATGCTGTCTTTTCAACTGATGTGGATAACTTCACACTAAAAGGAGGTGGTTCAGATGAGCTTTACTAGATTGTTACCTGGAATGAGTGGGTTTTCTCTTAAGGAAATGATGGACAGACTGGGTTTGCTCCACTGGGCCTTAGAAGGGTGAGGGGTGATTGATTGAATTATACAAGATCCTGAATGGCCTTGAGAATGTGGACATCAAGAGGATGTTTCCAGAAATAGGGGGCACTGTTTTTAAATTAGAGGTCACCCTTTTTGGGGCAGATTAATGATATTTGTTTTCTCGCTCAGTGGGTTGTGTGACTTTGGAAATCACTGTCTCAGACGGCGATGGAGATAGGGTTATTGAGACTTTTAAGGCAGAGTTAGATAGATTCGTAATAGGTAAGTTAATCAAAGTTTATCAGGGTTAGATGTTTCTGTGGGAATTGAAACACAAAGTGATCAGCCATGATCTTACTCAATGGTGAGACAGGCTCGAGATGCCAGATGGTCTACTTCTGTTCCTATTTCTTTTGTTCTTATGTTGTAATCGACATTCTAAAGCATCTGCCTTGTATTTACCCACTCAATCAACTTGTCTAAATTGCCTTGAAAGATCTTGGAATCCTCCTTACCACTGACATTCCCACCAAGTTTCATTTTGTCAGCAAACCTGGAAATAATACGTTTGGTTTTCTCAGGCAAATTATTGTTATAGATTGTGAATAGCTGGGGCCAAAACACTGATCCCTTTGGTACTCCATGGAGTCATTGTCTATCACTCCAAATAAGATCCATTGATTCCTACTTTTTGTTTCCTGTCTGCTAACCAATTCTCAATCCATGCCAATATATTTATGCCAATCCCATGTGCTTTCATTTTCCACACTAACCTCTATTGTGGGATTTTATCAGAAGCCTTCTGAAAATCCAAATCCACCACATCCACCGGATTTTCCTTATTGGTGCTGCTGGTGGAATCAATAACACACACGCAGACTTGAAAGGGTCAGGTCCAAATAAAACCGAGGCTTACATACCAGAGTCTCTCAGCTGCAGGTTAAATTGAACACTATCATGTGAGAAGTGGTTAATAAAAAAAAAAATCATGCAGAATTGGATAGGTACAGAATGAAGCAATACATCGATTTCCGAAACTGATGCCGACCGATCAACTGGCACTTTCATACATTGGAAACTGCCAGTTGAGAGAAAAGTCCAGTCAGTCATAACAGAGAGTACATAATAACATAACATTTCTGAGAGAATGAGTAAATCTTAGTTTGGCTTAAAATGGATTAATAGGTGCAGAATGTAGGTGACACTCATACAGAAGAACTGATAATTTGAAGGTATCTTCACATTTAAATGTCAGAAACTGAGAGGTAGACTCAAACACACGATGACCCATTTAACACTGAATAACCCAATGTAATATTCACATTCACACACCACACACATTCCAAACGTTGACAAATGCCAAGAAAAACCCATATTCACATGTCAGTAATTAACAGATGCAGAATAAAAACTCACATTCGCATGCTACATACTGACGAATAGACGGGGAGAGAAAATAAAAAAAACACCCAGCTCTTCCAAGCAACGAACTGCTACATAATAAAATAAATGCCCACACACCAGAAATTCACAGGGGCTGTCTAACACGGGCACTCATTTACCAGGAACTGACAGAGATCGTGGCAAAGTCATTTTCACACACCCTGGAGAACTAGAGAGTCAGGAGGGGCGGGGATTTGCGATGGGTACCGAGCTGTTGCTGGGGAATCTAATTCACGTACCTGAATAAGCACACAGCTGTATAGAACTCAACATCAAAAAACTGGTAAGTAACCAAAAAGACACAGTCTCTTATGTCAAAATATCTGACAGGTATTGAATAAAAAGCGCACTCATACCACAACAGTCAACATGCGCAGTGAGAAGAAACTCAAAGACCGTCAATTACAGGTCAATATCTATCTTCCTCGCTTGAAAACAACAGATATGACATAAAACACATACATGAATCCCAGTGACCGAGAAATACCCAGTTAGGGTGAATATTGCATTACAGAAGCCAAGTGCAGAACAAAACACATTGTGACGATCTGTATGGAGCGGAAGTAGATGGCCGCTGTCGTAGTCTTTTTAACAGGTGAGCTTGGCCAGGTTCACGTGCAGCATCAGGCCTATTGTTTTCTAGATGTTTGATCAGGAAAGGCCAGATCCAAGTTATAGTGAACTGCTGCCATCTCCTGGCAGAGGATGAGCCATGCAACAATATACGGATGCAGCAGGAGCACTTTAAATTGGATGATGTAATGGGGAAATGACAGAATCATATATATGCAATGAAGTATAGCAATCAAATTCAAAACTGCAAAACTCTATAGTGTGATGTGTTCCTACATGCAGATGGTGTAGTGTAGGATAGAGTCTGATGGTCAGACAAGGATTAACATATCTGCCTTGCAAGCAGTTGACCATTATTTGATAATTGCCTGTTGCAGTGTATGTTTATTGACCATTCTGTCAATGCAACTTAGAGAACGAGTCCCTGCACAGAAGGATAACAATAAAAAAAAGATAAATTGGGATGATCATTCATGCGTTTCCAATGTGAAATTCGGCTTCGCTGTGCTGCCGAATTCGTAAAGCAGATATAGAAAAGTACAGTGAATAACATAACACCACTCTCATAGGTGGGACTGACAGATACAGAAGAAAGCTACATTCCCGTAACAAGGACAGACAATTACACTGTAAAAACACAGACACATTCCAGATATACAGAGGAGCAGAATAAAATATTTTTTCCAAATCCGACTTTTCAAAATAGGAAGAGATTGGGTGGAGAGAAAACCAAGGTTATTAGCTAGAACAAAATCACACCTCAAAATGTAACAAAATCTGAAAGTTGCTGATGAAAATATAACAGCCCGTAGCAAAGACCAAGCGATACAGCTGGTGGTGCTGTGGGACTGTTAGGATGGGGGTAGGTCCGGGCTTACACACTGAATTGAAAGCTGCAGTGTGAACAACACACACAAGCAACACAGGCTGACATGTTCACAGCAAAACCGACAATGACCTACAAGATGTGTGCAGACATAGAGAATAGTCATACAAGAATATGATAAGCATAGAGTGAACCACTCCTTCTCATAACAGGGATTGACAGCAAATGATTAAATTCTCACTCATTTAAACATAACCTGAGTTTCAGCATAATTTTTCCATGCTCACAATTCTGACCCTGATGCACACAACAGGAAAATTAATCACACTGATATAACACAGAATTACAGATAGCGAATAGAATCTGCACATCTACATTCCTGTAACTGAGAGGCAATGAGTGAAATATGCATTACCTGTCAGAAACAATGAATGTAAGATGCATGCTCACAAATCCGGCACAGACAGGTGCTGAGTAATAGCCACACGTGCATTAAAGAGAGTCAAAGATACAGAGTAAAGCCCAGAATCAATTCAAAACATTTATAAAGCAAAGCTCACAGTCACACAGCAGCAAATATTTATGTGCATTTTAAAACCCTTTTGACAGAAAGGAAACGAATAAACCCCATGTTAAGAGGTTAAAAAGTGAAAAATAGAGTGTGACTCCACATTCACATATCGTAATATAATACTGCAGAAGGATGAATTATCTCCCAAATCTTAAGCCATCAGGTAAATGCAAACACACACACACACACAAGCACACACAAGCACAGACACACACCTGCAATCTCATAATGATGTAAATTTGCGCCACCATCTCCCCTTTTGCAGTAGCACCAAGGTATCGATTCCTCATCTAAAATAATCATGCAACGCTCTGCTTCGAATGGACATAGGCAAATTTATTGCTCGGAGTAAGAACAGAACAGCAGTTCCATCATCACAGTGAGAAGGAATCAGATTCACATTGATCTCAAGATTCAGATAGACATGTACAATGCAACAGTCAAATACAACAGGGGAGACAGAATATTTCTCCCGAATTCACACTCACCGAGCACTGCAGAATGGTGGGTCCATCAATCCCAGTCCAAAATCACAAACATTATCAGATTAAAAGGCAGCTCATTCATTTCAGAAGAGTGCAGTTTTATTTACAGATAGAGCAACTAACTGAAACGTACATAATTAATCCTAAAAATGTTCCCTGAGCTCCCACAGTGGAAAAGGTTAAATTGCCCTCCAAAGATAACATACTATATCTGACATTAAAAAAGTGTAATTTTAATTCATATAGAATGAATACACAGCACGTGCCAGGTCAATATGCTCACTGTGATACATAACGTAAGGTCATTACAAACTGAATCAATCATATATGACATACACAGCATCTAAGTTCAAGTGTCTCGTTATCATTCACAAAGCCTTTTGCTGAGTTGCAGCCTGAACGCTACATCTTAGCTCACTCAAAAAAAAAATGAATAAACCCTGTCTTTGATAGATGCAAAGTTCCATATTTAAATCTGCAACACAGCCGGGAAACAGTAATAGATTAATGCATTGAAAAAATAATTTTCACACACATGCATGGTATGCATATTAAATACAGAAGAAATCTACTCATGTATAATAATGGAGTCATCTACACAGAGCACAAATTTGAGGTACACAATCAGTACAATAAATGAGATATAGGGAACTAATTCCAACACAGCTCACGGTCAGAGGTAGACAATTAAATTTCATTAAAATTAATCCCATAACTGCATTCTGTACCAGAGAAAGACAAATGGGAAATGGGACCTGCACACTCCCACACAAAGACTCACACACCCGCAGGCTCATGCACTAACACACAAAGACACACATGCAACAAAGTTATCGAGTGAAATCACACTCAACTATTACTAGCTGACTGGCATGAAATTTAAAAAAAAACACAGACTATCATGGAAGATGAGAGATATTAGTGGAAATACATTTCAGAAAAGAAAAATATATTAAACGTTAACTCACGAAATACATATTGAATAGAAGAGGGAATATATTGGCACGTAAATCATCTACCCTCTATTCTGAGATTGTGACCCCTTGTTCTAGACCCCCAGCCAGAGGAAACTTCATCCATGCATCCAAACTTTTCAGCCCTCTCAGTATTTTATACATTCATTGAGACCCCCTCTCATTCCTTTAAACTCCAATGAATACAGACCTAGTCGACCCAAACTCTCTTCAGAGGACAATCCTGCCATCCCAGGAATCACTCTGGTGAAACTTTGCTGCACTCTTCTTATGGCAAAAGTATCCATTCTTAGGTAAGTAGACCAAAACTGCACACAATACTCCAGGAGTGGTCTTTCCAAGGCCCTGTATAGCTTCAGTTGACACCCTTGCTCCTGCAATCAACCATGTCACGATGAAGGCCAACATATAATTTGCCTTCTTAAGTGCTTCCTGCACTTGCATGTTTGCTCTCAGTGATTGGTGTGCACGGGTACCCAGCTCCCTTTTTACCACATTTCACGATCCATGGCAAATTAAATAGTACTCTGCTATGCTGTTTTTTAAACTGAAGTGGATAACTTCACAGGAAATGGAGGTGCATTGGATAAGGTTCAGAGGAGCTTTACTAGATAAATTCCTGGATTCAGTTGTTTGTCTTATGAGGAAAGTTTGGACAGATTGGGTTTGTTTCCACTGGGGCTGACAAGAGTGAGGGGTGATTGATTGAAGTATGCAAGATCCTGAATGGCCTTGAAAAGGTGGACATCAAGAGGATGTTTTGAGGAATAGGGGGCACTGTTTTAACTTAGAACTCGCCCTTTTTGCACAGAGATGAGAACTTTTTCTATTTCAGAGGGCGGTGTGACTTTCGATCTCTCTGCCTCAGAAGGTGGTGGAGGCGGGGTCAATGGCAACTTTTATGACAGAGGTAGACAGATTGTTAATAGGCAAGGGAAACAATGTATACCGGGGGTAGATGATAAAGTGGGAATTCAAACACAAAGAGATCAGCCATGATCTTATTGAATGGCGAGACAGGCTAGGGGTGCCAAATAGCCGACTCCTGTTCCTATTTCTTCTGTTGTTATGTTCATAAACTTCCTTCTAAACACCTTTCGTGTGTAGCACCAGAGAGTAATGCAGACGGAATTAATCTGCCAATTTTTGCAGCTTGGCAAATGCTGATGGCTGCAGAAGCAAAGTCCACCTCACATTCACTTCCAGGCACTGACAGCTATAGAATAAAACGCAGAAATGAATTGCAGTGACGGAGAGGTTCAGAGCTAAAGTCACTATTCCATTGCAGAAAACAGCAAGTGCCGAATATAACAGCTTGTTCCGATCAGTATGGCGGGCGATGAGTTGGCCACTGCCATTGCCTCCTTAACGGGGGGCTAGCTCGGCCAGTTCCAAGAGCAGCATTAGGCCCGACGAGAGTTCAGAAACGATCAAATGCAAGTTATAGTGACCTGGTGACATCTACTGGCCGAACACGAGTCGTGCAACAAGGTAAATACTCATTCGGAACCACTTCGAATTGGAGTGAATTAACAGCCTGCAGTATGGATACAATAAAATAATATCGTTTTATATATTTTTTAAACAATATCACCCTTGTACATCCAGGCCAAATTGCTTAAGCGCAGCAGTCATTTAACGTAATTTTTCGCCGGCTGTTAGAACTGCAAAAAGGTCCGATTTGAAACACGAATGGATTCCTGATTTTAAAAGCTAGTTTGGAACTTGCGATTAAATATGATATAGTACAATAAGGGAGGCCTATCATTTAATAGCTTGGAACTGACTGTGTTAAATTTAACGGCGATTTTTCTGCAAGAGTTTAGTTTTTCCTTGTACAAATGTGCCGGCGAGTTTTTCAATATTGAATAAAACAAAGGATTGGAATCTGCTAAATTGGGGCCACGAATTTCCATTTGATGTCAGATACATGAACCTCCCCGCTCCCAATCAGAAATTAACAGATACAGGTAAACTGCAGACCAGACAAATTAGAGAGAGATTGAGTGAATATTACATTCTTAGACTGAAAAATGAATTAGCGATTAGAATTTCAGTTCGATTTATCTTTGATTTATTTTTTGGAGGTAGTTTCAAATATGAAATTTATAAACGTTTGCGAACTGACGATTTGGCGGTGTTTCTTTCCGAATTCATTTTCGTAGCGACTCCAGATTGGTGAGTCAATCAGAGATCTGATTGGCAGTATGAAGAATATGACGATTATATTACGAAAATTACACTTAAACAATCAGCTGTGAGCACACCACCATTCCTCCTGAGGGTATAAGAGAACTGAAAGAAGGCGGATATCACCATTCTCTGTGTAAGTGCGTGTGAGATTGTTACAATGTCTGGAAGAGGAAAGACCGGTGGGAAAGCTCGGTCCAAGGCCAGGTCTCGCTCCTCTCGGGCCGGACTGCAGTTCCCGGTGGGCCGCGTTCGCAGGCTGCTGAGGAAGGGTAACTACGCTGAGCGTGTGGGTGCCGGAGCCCCGGTCTATCTGGCCGCCGTTCTGGAGTACCTGACGGCTGAAATCCTCGAGCTCGCCGGTAACGCGGCCCGGGACAACAAGAAGACCCGCATCATCCCCAGGCACCTGCAGCTGGCCGTCCGCAACGACGAGGAGCTGAACAAGCTGCTGGGAGGGGTGACCATCGCTCAGGGCGGGGTGCTGCCTAATATCCAGGCCGTGCTACTGCCCAAGAAGTCCGGCGCCTCTGCAGCCGCCAAGACCAAGTGAAGCGACCATTCTTTAAACCGAGAACCCAAAGGCTCTTTTCAGAGCCACTCACTGAATCAGTGAAAGGGGCGACCTGTTGTCTATCCGGATGTGTGATAACATCCCCATCGTTTCGGAATGACATATTTCTAATGCGATCTGTGAAAGCGCTGGTTACAACGAGACGCTGGCGCTGTTGCCTTATCCAGACATCAGGAGTCTGTGCTGCATCTTATATATGACCAATTGCCAATGTTCAGAAAGACGTTCTTTAATAATTAACTCATCCCATGTCTAATTAAATGATGTGAAATTACATATAAATATATAAACAGTTAATGTTACATGTTAGGACATCAGGCGGTATGTGCTGCATCTATTTATGACCAAACTCCTCTATTAGGGAAAACGTTCCCTTATTAAAATAATCGACTTTGAAATGACCTCAGATCGTCTGAAACATCCGGTAAAGGGAACAAAGGACAGTTACTGGGTGACTAAGTGAGGAAAATAAACTGTAGGTCTGAGATGCTAACGTGCTGGTGTGGTTATGAGATGGCAGCTCTTTCTCTGACCGACTTGGTGGCTCTTAAAAGAGCCTTTGTCGCACTTGGTGCTGAGGTGGGGTGTTTAGGCGCGCTCCCCGCGGATACGGCGGGCCAGCTGGATGTCTTTGGGCATGATGGTGACCCGCTTGGCGTGGATGGCGCACAGGTTGGTGTCCTCAAAGAGCCCCACCAGGTAAGCCTCGCTGGCCTCCTGCAGGGCCATGACGGCCGAGCTCTGGAAGCGCAGGTCGGTCTTGAAGTCCTGAGCGATCTCCCGCACCAGGCGCTGGAAGGGCAGTTTGCGGATCAGCAGCTCGGTGGATTTCTGGTAGCGGCGGATCTCCCGCAGAGCCACAGTGCCGGGCCTGTAGCGATGGGGCTTCTTCACGCCGCCCGTGGCTGGAGCGCTCTTGCGGGCAGCTTTGGTCGCCAGCTGCTTGCGGGGAGCTTTCCCTCCGGTCGACTTGCGCGCTGTCTGCTTGGTCCTGGCCATGATAACAAACGCTGTGGAACACACACTCTGAGAATGATGAAGCCGCTCTGTGTCTGTCTATTTAAGACATTGTCCGTCACCTCCCTCCTCTCCTGATTGGATGCAGCGCAATCCCGCCGAGAAATTTGAAAAGAGCAGCGGGGCTGCATGGATTTCTGGGCCCTGATTGGTGGAGCAGAAACTGACAGTTCATCAATTTCAAAATGCCCGCCAATTTCAGAGGGACGAGTAACTGAAATTATAATAAACCTAGTTTGAAAGCGGATGAAATAAATCTCATTTTGAATATATCATAAAATCTCAATGTATGCGAGCCCCATTTTGATCCCACCTCTGACTTCCTGCTTTTGAACGCGGATTAAATTCTTTCATAAAAGCAAAAAAACTGCGGATGCTAGAAATCCAAGGCAAAAATAAAAATACCTGCAAAAACTCAGATTGTCTGGCAGCATCTGAGGAGTGGAACAGTTAATGTTTCGGATCCGAATAACACTTTACGAGAACTAAGTAAAAATAGAAAAGATGTGAAACATAAGCTGGTTTAAGGGGGGGGTGGGGGTAGTGGGGGGTGGGTGGGACAGGTAGAGCTGTACAGAGGGCCAGTGGTAGGTGGAGATCGCCAAAAGATGTCACAGACAAACGGACAAAGAGGTATTGAATGTGGTGATATTATCTATGAAATGTGCTAATTAAGGGTAGAAAGCAGGACAGGCAAGGTACAGACGGTATCGGTTTATTCATGTCAAAGCTCTATTGATGTAAAAGAGAAAATAAGGTGCCTCCTGTTTTAATAGTGGGGTATGCGTTGTGGGTGGGGGTTCTCGCGCACCCTTTTTGTAAATCATATTTACCTCTGTTTAAATTTTTGAACTGTCTTCCACATAATGCATAAATGTATCTTCACAGTCCAAACCATGCACGAAAAGCAGTGCTTCCGGTTAACCTTTCGGTTCGGCCTGGGATGCAGAATCGTGTTGATTAAAGGTAGTTTTATCTTTCAGTCAGTAAATAGGTAATATTCTGTCTCATGCTTGCTGCAAGATCTCTCTTAAACATATTCCGCGGTAAGGGACACTCAATATTTGCCTTACATTCCCGTTTAAATTCGGATTCAATCACTGATGGCTCTCAAACAGGCCAGAATAAAGCTTAAATAAAGCGCTTCCTGTGAACAGTCAACATGCTTCATCGATACAGGCTGATCCATATAAAGCTCGTATACTGGTACCTTCCAGGCCCTGTTATGTTACAAAGACACAGGAACAGATGGCGAAGAAAAAAAAAAGGGTGAAAATAGTCTGATGAAGCGAAAATGTGTCTCAAAATAGTTACTCCTGATCAAAGTATAATAAATGTTGGCCTTTGTCTTGTTAACTCGGTGTTATTTTGGAATCTGTCCTGTTCCTCAGTCAAGCTTTGAATCGAGTTTCGGCAGGTATAAAGGAAGCGAATTCCTGAAAACAAAATTAAAATTAAACGATGAATTTTGTGTGACTCACGATTATATTGTTAATGGAAAATGCGCAGATCACAAAGCTGTGTATTTTTAAAACTACATCGAGCTTTTCCCTCTCCCGCTCTGAGGTCACTTGCTCTCAATGTGAGGTTGTGGGCGGCTCTTAGAAGAGCCTTTGGGTTGTGTGTTATAGAGTCAGGTCGATTTGTTCAGCCGCCGAATCCGTAGAGAGTGCGGCCCTGGCGTTTCAGAGCGTACACCACATCCATGGCGGTGACCGTCTTCCGCTTGGCGTGCTCGGTGTAGGTGACAGCATCCCTGATCACATTCTCCAGGAAAACCTTCAGCACCCCGCGGGTCTCCTCGTAGATCAGGCCCGAAATGCGCTTGACACCGCCACGGCGAGCCAGGCGGCGGATGGCCGGTTTGGTGATGCCCTGGATGTTATCGCGAAGCACTTTGCGGTGCCGCTTTGCTCCGCCTTTCCCCAGTCCTTTGCCTCCTTTCCCTCTGCCAGACATGATGCTTCTTCAGTCAAATCGCTACCGAATGAGTAGGGGAGCAGCTTCACGTTCCTCTTTTATACAGCCAGCCCCGACCTGACTGAAAAAGGGAGACTTAAAGAGAGAGTGAGAGAGAGAGAGAGAGAGAGGCGGGGCGAGACAGCCTGAATGACAGACAGGGCAATGTCTCTGGTAAAACAGCCCCTCCTCCTGCCTGCCCGAAATACATTTATTCATCAAATTCTGAACAGAGCTGTTCAAAAAGCTAAAAACGTAACTGAAATACTTCAACATCATAAACCAAATAGTTCGAAAATCGTAGGTATTACATCCAATCCTCTCAGAAATATCCACACCTCGATACTGCATTTCAATTAAAAGTCAAATGTCTGCATCTATTTCAATTCCTCTCCTATTCTATACCAACACACCTCTAGACTCGCCTCCTACCCGTCCCCGCCCCACTGCCAAAAGGGATTGAGAAATTCGCTAACATCTCTTGCAACAGAATGAGAGAAACAACAGGTATGGGCCTCAGTTGTGAAGCAGACTTTGGAGCGATGCTCACTCTATTGCTGACTCTCACCCTGAAAATGTGAATAAACAAAAGATAAACATTGAATGCACTCTGACACATCCCGGTTAGGGAGCTGTAAGGTCATCCCTGTGTTTTATTGCATAGTTGGTGAGCGGTCGAGTGGAGTCAGTGAGTGAGGGGAAAATAGGATTTACGTGGGAGAAAAAGGATGCATTTCCATCTGAAAACTGCTCCCAGCTCCGAGACAGGGATCAAATGATCAGGGGACCAGCTCTTTCATGTGAAATGTGGGTGGCTCTGAGAAGAGCCTTTGGGTTCAGAGGTTTACAACTTGCTCGGGACCTTTCCCGTCTTTCCTGTCTTTGCTTATCTCGTTTTGGGCTTGGCCCTCGCTTTCGCCACTTTTTTGACGCCCGTCACCTTCTTGGCAGGAGACTTTTTCTTGGGGGCTGCTTTCTTCACCGGCTTTTTTGGAGTTGCCGCCTTCTTGGCTGTTTTCTTGGCGGCTGTTTTCTTGGCTGGGGATTTCTTAGCTGCTGCTTTCTTGACTGGAGTTTTCTTGGCCGCTGCTTTCTTTGCCGTCACCTTCTTGGCTGCCGCTTTCTTCACTGGAGATTTCTTGCCAGCTGCTGCCTTCGCCTTCTTCCCCACTTTCCCCGGGGCTGTGTTCTTAGGGACTTTGAAGGATCCCGAGGCGCCCGTGCCCTTGACCTGAACCAGGAAGCCATTCTTCACATTCCTCTTGATGCTTTGCTTGATCTGGGAGCCGAGTTTATCCACATCCAGCCCTTTGCCGCGCAGCGCCTTCTTGATGGCGGGCAGCGACATCCCCTTGCGATCGCTGCAATCCGCCACAACCTTGAGGATCTGCTCGCCCAGCTTGGGACCGGCTGCTCCGCTCCGGGGAGCCGCCTTCTTCTTCTTCTTGGGAGTCTTGACCTGGGCGGCGGGAGCGGCTGGAGGAGCCGTTTCGGCGGCTGCGGTATCGGTCATGTTCCGGGACTCTGCACAAAAACTATCTCTGTCACTGTGAACGGGGTGAGAAATGGAGCCGCTGGTGGCGGCACTGAGCAACTTAAAGGCAGCGAGCGGACGGGGCGGAGACAAGCTGCTGTCAGCTCCAGGCTGCTGCTGCCTCTCTGTGTTTCTCTCTCCTCGCAAACTCCCCGATTCCATGGAAATTCCGGCTCTCCAGTGTCCCAGACTGAATCCTTCTTATCTTTGACATTGCAATGTTCGCTGCCGAAAATAATTTTCGCGAATTGAAGACTCCCATTTCTACTAAAACCGGATTTACGGCGGCTCCTTCACCCGATCGCTGACATGTCCTCTACTTTTCGACAGAAATCTAGAAAACAACACAGAAATGCTCTTGAAATCTCACTTTGGGGTTTCGCTGGGGAACAGGGGGAATTTTTGAAAGGAAAACATTTTTATTTTTCGCAAGCGGGACTCGGAAATATCATGATCAGAAAGGACACACAAACACAGTTTCATTCCTCTGACTCGCCCGCCCACTTCCAACTCTCCCTTACACAATATTCACATCTACATCTTCACAAGCTGAAACTACTAACTAATGTAAGGGTCTCAGGAGATAATTACTCCTCTTTTCGAACTTTGCTCGTCTTTCTATTAATTTGCTGCAGATTGTAATTTCAGAAAAAAAATCACACTCTGAGACATGGGATCCGCAGATTGTCTGATTAGCAGATTCCGTGGAGGAACCAATCATATGTAACTTCAGGCTATTATCTGAATAGCTCACAGCAAATATTTATTTCTGGTGACAATATAAATTATCTGCTCCCGGTCCCTCCAGAACTCCCTGTTTATGTTGCTCCTCCAGAACTGACAGGTGACAATTTCGCAGTTTGCAACGTACACCTATCTCAACAACCAGAGCGGGTCAGTTATATATCAACATGGACTCGCGTATAGTCACGTTCCTGGCAGTCACAGAGCTTTTGGGGACACGCTTCGATATTTTTATTAGAGATAATCAGATGAAATGTCAGACCTGAATTTCTGAGAGGGTGGAGAACACTGACGGTGTCACGCATATCAATGGAGGACCGAACACAGCATCAGTATCATTCACAGCACCAGAAGTACAGAGATGGTGGGCGAAAGGTACCAAGAGTGTAAAGAGAGAGAGGAAGCAACAGTGAATGAGAGAGAGAGATAGAGAGTGGGCGAGAGAGAGACAGAGAGATTGAGAGTGGCACACTCACAGTTAGGCTAGTGCTATTGGAAGAAGTTTAACCTAAGTTGGCAGGGGGCGGGCACATAGAATGTTAGCAAAATCGGAACACATCATAATCCAGTAAAACAATGAAGTCAGAGGGAGTACAGCTGCAATTAGCTTCAAGGGATTAAGGCACAGCTGGATGTCCTCTACTTTAGTGCCAGGTAAAACTGATGAGTTATGGGTTAGGAGTGACAGGTGGAATTGTGGTATAGTAGCCATCACTGAGACGTGGTTGAGAGAAGGGCAGGATAAGCAGCTCAACATTTTGGGATATAGCATTTTCAGACGAGACAGGGGAGGGGGTCAAAGTGGAGGCGGTGTTGCATTAGTAATTACGGCATCAATTATTACAGTAAGGATGTATCTAATGAAGTTTAATGGTAGAGTTTAGGATTAAACAGGGTCAACCTCGTTATTAAGTGTTAATTTTAGACCCCCATATAGTCAGCAGGAAATTGAGGAGCAACTATGTGCAGAATTTGTGGAGGTTTGTAAAAACAATAACAATAGGGTAATTATATTAGGTGATTTAAACAATTCCCAAAATTAATTGGTATAGACATTGTGTAAAAGGCTTGGACGGAGAGGATTTCTTGAAATCTGTACAGCAGAACTTTTTAAGTCATTATGTAGAGAGTTCTACAAGTGGTGGTGCATAGCTGGACCTAATTCCGGGGAATGAAGATGGAAAGGAGTTTGAAGTGGTGGTGAGCGAGTATTTTAGCAACTGGGACTACCACGTGATACAGAGTAAGTTTCTTATGGAAAAAGAAATCGAAAAGTTGCAAAAAAAAATGATTTGAATTGGGGGAAAGTGGATTTTAGTAAAATGAGGCAGGATCTGACCAAGGTAGACTGGGAAGAGTTAGTTGTGGGGAAATATACAGAGGAAAAGTTGGGGGTGCTTTGGTGGGGTGGGGGGGGGGGGGGGGGGGGTTCAAAAAAGAAATGGGGGAGCCTACAGACTCAACATGTTCCCCCTATGGTGATAGGAAGGATTAATTAGCCCAGAGAACTATGGGTGTCCAGATATATTCAGATTACGATGAGAAGGAAAAATGAGGCTTTTAGCAGGTACAAAGGGAGCAAATCAGCAGAGGCAATAGTGGAGTATGGAGAGTGCAGGGTGGAGATTAAGAAGCCTAAAAGGAGTACAAAGAGGTGATATGATAAAGCTTTGGTTGGTAAAAGTAGGGAAAATCCCAAGATATTATATAAGTATATCAATGGGAAGGGTATAACCAGGGAAAGAGTAAAGCCCATTTGGCAGCAATTGGGCAATCTATGGGTGGAGGCAGAGGACATACCTAGAGCTTTGAATGAATACTTCAAGTCCATCGTCACACAAGCGAATGAGGATGAAGTCGTCGAACTCAGCAAAAGAGATTGCAAGGCTCTTAAGCAAATTGATACCTGGAGAGACAAGGCATTGGAGGTGTTGGCAGGCTTGCAAATGTACAAATATTCCAGGTCCAAATGATTTTTGTCCCAGACTGCTGAGGGAGGCAAGGGAGGAGATGACAGGTGCTCTGACCTGAATTTTTAATTCCACTCTGGGCACACGGGTAGTCCCAGAGGACTGGAGAACAGCTAATGTGGTTCAACTTTTATGAAAGGTTATAGAGATGAGCTAGCGAACAAGAGGCCAGTGAGTCTCACGTCAGTGGGAGGTAAACTATTGGAGATATTTCCGAAGGAGAATATCTATCTGCACTTGGAGAGGCAAGATTTGATTAGGGATAGTAAGCATTTCATTGTCAGCGGGAGGTCATGCCTAACAAATTTGTTTTATTTTTTTGAGGTGACCTGGTATGTAGATGAAGGTACCGCAGCTGATGTAGTTTATATGGATTTCAGCAAAGCTTTTGACAAGGACCCACATGGGAGACATATAAAGAAGACAAATGCACATGGGATAAAAGATAATTTGATAAGGTGGATTAGTTGAGGGAGGCAGAGAATGATGATGGATGGATGCTTCAGTGATTGGAAGCCAGTGCCCAGTGGTGCACCACAGGGATCTGTGCTCAGTCCCCTATTATTTTTCATTTATATAAATGACATAGATGACTATGTGGGGGTTGATATTAGAAAGTTTGTGGATGACAAACTTATGGATCACAAAGTGATTTGCTGGGTGGTTAACCATAGTGCTGAGTGTCTTGGGCTACAGGCAGGTACAGATGGGATTGTCAAAAGGGCAGATCAGTGGCAGATGGAATTTAATGCTGAAAATTGTGTTGTGATACACTTTGGAAGGAGTAATTTGGCAATGAAATATTCAATGAACGGCATGATACTAGGAAGTTCGGAGGAAGAAAGGGACCTTGGCTTGTGTATCCATAGATTTCTGATGGCAGAAGGGAACATTAGTGGGGTGTTGAAAAAAGGCATATCTAAAACTTGCCTTTATCAAACGAGGCATAGATTATAATAGTAGGGGAGGTCATGTTGGAGTTGTATAGAACCTTGGCGTGGCCACAGCTGGAGTACTGTGTGCAGTTCTGGTCGCCACATTATATGAAGCATTGAAATGAAATTGAAGTGTTGCAGAGGCGATTAAACAGGATGTTGCCTTGGATGAAACGTTCAAGCTATGAAGAGAGGTTGGATGGAATTGTGTTATTTCTGTTGAAGTATAAAATACTGAGGGTCGACCTGATCGTGGTGTACAAGATTATGAGGGGCATGGAGAGGGTGGATAGAGAGCAGCTGTTCCCGCTATTTGAAGGGTCAGTCACAAAGTGGCATAAGTTCAAGGTGAGGGGCTGGAGGTTTAGGGGGGATGTGAGGAAAAACTTTTTTAGCCAGAGGATGCTGACAGTCTAGAATGACCTGTATAGGAGGGTGGTGGAGGCGGGTTTTCCCACATCCTTTAAAAAGTACCTGGATGAGCACTTGGCATCTCAAAACTTTCAAGGTTCCAATTTATGGTAAATGGGATTAGTTTGGTAGGTCAGGTGTTTCTCACGTCTCTGTGCAGACACGAGGGTACGCAGTGCCTCTTCTGCACCTTGATTCTGTGATTCTGTGAGAGAGAGAAAGAGAGAGACAGGGAATAGTCTCTCTGTGCCTACCATGTGTCCACATAACATCGATTGGTCCTCATATCTCTCATCGGATAGAGGCAGACACATTATCAGCATTTCAATAGAATATGCGCACATCACAATTAATAACTGTGTTGCAAATACCGGCTGGAATCACAGAGGGATATACTTCTCTTGAAATAGTTCAGTGAATGATAATGAGTAGATTCCTGGAATAATATTGACTGATGAGGGAATTTTGAGCAAGTTAAATTATAATCATTGGATCATAGAAGATTGGCAGCTTTTCTTTATGAAACACCGAAGAATCTGAGCCTCACCGGTAAAACTAATTTAAAACTGTCAAACCCCCAGGAGTGAGAGTTGACGCGGTTCAGCTCCACCTCATCAGACAATTAGACCTCAGCAGGTCTGACAGCATCTGTGAGGGGTGAGGGGGAGACAGTCTTCCTCTGCACAGATGTTGTCAGATAGGCTGTGTTTTTCCAGCAATTTTTGTTTTTTGTTCCGACATATATTCACTGGGCGGATTGATTTCCTAAACCGGTGAATGAACAGCAAAGATGCTGCAGGGAACGATATCAGTTTGAGCTTCATACAGGCATCGCCCACCTGCCTAAAACTCTGCCCGTTCCACACAGCCCTAATTGTGATGCTCATGCTGGAGAACATTGACTGAGGGGAGGAGTAAAAGATGTTGGGTGCGTGACGTCATATCCAGTGAGGCGCATGCGCGTTGCTGTACTTCAGTTTCTCAGACATGACTAGCAGAGCGCATGCGCTTCCTTTCTCCAAGGTTCCGCCATTGAAAGCTTTTCACTCAGTGAGCGGGAGACCTGTTTCAAACAGATAGAAATGGAAATATTAGGGCCCGGGTAAGCGATTAAACAGGTTTCTGATTGCAGCAGTGCACCGGTTTGTCAGTGTAGACACAGAAATCATCATTGACTCGGGGTAAGTTCAGGGAGAACCAGGGACTGTTTGTAAGAGGCGGAGCGAAGCGGGAGCGAGTTCCGGAACTTGGAGTCAGTGGGTGGACGGGGTAAGGCATTTCTGGGGCTGTGTGTGACTCTGATGAGGGAGACAGAACCTGAGGAAGCTGCAATTGAAAACTATTGGGATTTTCTGTCCTCAAACCTGTAACGCATATTCCAAGTATTGCTGCTGATTCATGCAACTTGTCGGCATATGGACAGTGGACAGTGGGAACAGGCGGACAGTGAGGATGGGGAACAATTATGTAAAGATCACCTATCTCAGGCGCCAGCTTTTCAAGTGATTAGTGTTAGTAAAACATTGTAGCAGTGGCTGTTGGTTTCAGTTGACGGCTCTTACAATGGGAGCTGGAGATTGAAAAATGACCTGCATCAATGTCTCTGTCCCCTCCTTGGATCAGGACAGGTCAGGATTGTTGCTCAATGTCATTCAATTGTTTAAAAAGTGCCAAAGCAGTGTGGTGAAGTGGAATCAGACATTGGATGATTTTATTGTTCCTTATGATTTGTAGAGCATTATAACAATTGATTATCAGTTAACAGTTTACATTGATCTATGTTCTTTCAAAAGCCTCTGCTGATCTTGAGTTACAAGAGATATGTTTCCTCCTCTAGGCAAATACATGAAACGGCTCAGTTTCAAGCTGATGATTCCCCCAGGCAAATTTAAAGTGCAGGCATCTCCTTCTAACTGACAGCAGGTATGATATTAATCACAGAGTGCAGAGATACAGAGAAAACTTAATTTCCACCATCACCACGAACAGTGATATTCAGAGTCAAATTAAAGTTATACCAGATACATGTGCTCAATTCAATAGTCAAACACTCAGAGGGGGGGCGGGTTTGAGGAGATGGTTGGAATAATCACAATACACTCATACTCAGTACCTCTGAATGGCAGGTCCACCAATTTCGGTCCAAACTCACAGCCATTATCAGATTGAAGTGTACTCCATGCATGTCAAAAGAATGGAGCATTGGCTGCAATTTAAATATCAGGTAATAAAGCTGATTTGAATTTATAAAATTAATCCTTGAATGTACCTAGCCTTCATAAAGCAACACAATACATTTAAAACCAAATATCTCATACAATATCATTCTTTAATTTTATTCATTCCTGAGATGTGGACTTCGCAGGCTGGGCCAGCATTTAGTTGCACAGGAGAAGATGGTGGCGAGCTGCATTCTTAAACTACTGCACTCCCTGTAGTGTAGGTACACCCACAGTTCTGTGGGGCATGGATTTCCAGTATTTTGACCCAGCAATAGTAGCATATTTCCAAGTCAGAATGGTGAAAACCCTGGAGGGGAACTTCCAGGTGGTGATGTTCTCATCTATCTGCAGCCCTTACCCTTCAGGGTTGACAGGGCTGATTTTGCCATTGTCAATTACCTCTTTGTTGCCGTTTGATAGAACTGAGTGGCTAGCTAGGCCATTTCAGAGGCCATTTAAGTGTGGGGCTAGAGTCACATGTACAAGGATGACAGATTTCATTCTCTAAAGGATATTAATGAATCAGAAGGGTTTTAACCACAATCGACAATGGTTTCGTGGTGATCATTAATTCAATTCATATTTTTTTGTATTTCAAATTCCACGATCTCCCGTAGCAGGGTTCAAACCCAGAACATTACACTGGTTCTCCAGATTACTAGCCCAATGTCAATACAACTATTCCTTCACCTCGCCCGGTAATGATAAAGTACTTATTCATTAATAGAGACGCACATACACATCACATGCCAGAGCAATATTCTCATCTAAGTTATATTGACAGATCTCTACAAACAAGAATATTTAAAGCTTAACTCATATAGCAGACATTGACATTGTAAAGTCACAGACACATACCAGAGATAGAGAGGTGCAGAAGAAAATCAATTTTTCCATGACTGACTTTTCAAAATAGGAAGAATTGGGTACCGAGAAATCATATGTTGAAAGCTACAGTAAAATCACATGTGAAAATACAACAAAATCTATAAGTTACTGACCAACACATAACAGCCCACACCAAAGACCAAGTGATACAGCCAGGGTTGGTCTGGGGGCTGTTAGGATGGGGGGAGGTCCATGCTCACACATTAAATTGAAAGCTGTAATGTGAACATCACACTCAAGTAACACAGGCTGACATGTTCACAGCAAAATCACCAATGACCTATAAGGTGCATGCAGACCACGGGAAAAGACATTACTAACATTCACGAATATGATAGGCTTAGATTTAACCACACCTTCACATACCACTGATTATCAGCAAATGATGAAGTTCTCACTCATTAAAAATAACCTGAGTTTCAGCAAAATCTTTCCATGCTCACATTTCTGATCCTGATGCAAACAACAGGAAAGTGAATCACACTGACGTATCACAGAATTACAGATACAGAACAAAATCTGCAAATCCACATACCAGTAACTGAGAGGCAATGAGCAAATTATGCAAAACATGTCAGAAGCAATGAATGTTGGATGCATCCTCACAATTCAGGCAGAGGCAGGTGCAGGATTATAGCCACAAATGCATTACAGAGAGTCAAAGATACAGAGTAAAGCCCAGAATCAATTACTAACATTTATAAAATAAAACACAAAGTCACACAGCAGGAAATAACTTGGTGCATTTTGAAATCCCCATGCACAGACAGGGAATGAATAAACCCCATGGTAAGATGTTAAAAAGTGAAAGATCCAGTGTGATTCCACACTCACATAATGTAACATAAACAGAGCACAAGGAAGAAGTTCCACCCATACTAAAGACTGGCAGGTTAACACACACACACAGACACACACAAACACACACGCACAGACACACACTCACCTGCAATCTCAAAATGATATAGCATTAGGCCACCATTGCCCCTTGTGCACCAGGGCCAAGGTACTGATACCCCAGCTAAAATAATCATGCATCCCTCTGCTTCGAATGGATATGGGCACATTATTGTTCAAAGAACACAGACAGAACAGCATGTCCACCGTCACTGAGAGCAGGAATCAGGTTCACATTGATCTCAAGTTTCAGAAAGACACGTTCAATGCAACAGTCAAATACAACAGGGGAGAGAGAATATTTCTCCCCAATTCACACTCACTGAGCACTGCAGAATGGTAAGTCCATCAATCTCAGTCCAAAACGACTAACATTATCAGATTAAAATGCTGCTCATTAATTTCAGAAGAGTGCAATCCTAGCTACAGATAGACCAACTGACTGAAATGTACAAAATTGATCCTAAGAATTTATTGTGGGATCTCACAGAAGAACAGATTGAACTCCCCTCAAAGATCTCATACTATATCTGGAATAAAGAGAAAGTGTAATTTTAATTAATACAGTACGAATACACAACGCTTGCCAGGTCAATATTCAAACTATGATTCATAATGTAAGATCATTACAAACTGAATCAATCAGATATGACATACACAGGATGTGAGTTCAAGCGTCTCGTTATCAATCGCAAAATCTTTTGCCGATTTGCAGCCTGAATGCTACACCTTAGCTGACTCAAAACAATGAATAAAACATGTCTTTGATAAATGCAATTTTTCATAGTTAAAGTTGCATCAGAGCTGGGAAACAATACAGGATTAATGCATTGAAGAAAAGTTTTCACAACATGTATGTGATATATATTATGTACAGAACAATTCTGCACAAGTGCAATAATGGAGTCGTATACACAGAGCATAAATGTGAGATACACGAACAGTAAAATAACAGATATAGGGAATTAATTTCGTCATAGCAGATGGTCACAGTGTAGACATTTCAATTTCATGAAAATTAATTCCAAAACTGATTCGGCACAGGAGAAATACAAATGGGAAATGAGACCCGCACAGTCCCACACAAACTCTCACTAACTCGCAGACTCATGCACTAACAAACACAGACAAACATGCAAAGAAAACACACACACACAGACACACATAAATAAACACACATGCACACACCATCTCCGACATACATGTACGAACACACAAACACAAACATGCACATGCACACAAACTTACACAAACATGCATACTCTCACAAGCACACATATGCATAAATACATGCACACAGAAACAAACTTGCACTTTCCTTCCCACACACCCATGCAGATATTCACAAACATGTTCACGTATAGAAACAAACACTCACACACAAGCACACAAATACAATGAAACACAGAAATGGAATGGCCAAAAGTTCATGGATGTCAAACATGGACATACATACACACACGCACACACTCGCACACACACACACACACACACACACGCACACACTCGCACACAGACAAGAAGCATCTGTCGGTACATACATGGAATTTTGATAATATCTAAGTAATTAAAACCTGGGCTGGTAGTTTAGGAGCAGATATTGCAGTAGCAATTTAAACAAACACAGCTGAAAATTAGCAGGAACATATACATTGGAAGTACAGAAGAACATTACCACTAGGAGCAGGAGTAGGTAATTCCGCCCTTTGAGCCTGTCCGGCCATTCATTCCGATCATGGCTGATCTCATTTCGGCCTCAGCTCAAATTTCACGCACTCTGTGCATAACCTTTCAACCCGTTCCTAATTTCAACTCTGCTCATCTCCTCCTTTAATTTATTCAGCATCCCGGCATCCACTGCACTCTGGTGTAGTGAATTCCACAGATTCAGGACACTTTGAGAAAAGTAATTCCTCCACGTCACTGATTTAAATCTACCACCCATTAGCCTAATACAAGGCCTCTCATCCTAGAATGCCCCACGAGGGGAATCATCCACTCCATGTCTACTGTTTCTATCCCCTTTAGCATCTTATATAACTCAATTAGATGTCCTCTCATCCTTCTAAACTCTAGCGAGGATAGGCCTAAACTGCTCAATCTCTCCTCATAAGACTAGTCTCGGATCTCTGGAAACAATCTAGTGAACCTCCTCTGAACCCCCTCCAATGCAACTTCCTCCGTCCTCAGGTAAAGGGACCAAAACCGTGCATGGTACTCCAGGTGTGGTCTCACCAATGCCTTGCACAGTTGCAACAATCGACTGTATCTGTATATTAGGCTACTCCTGTCCCTATTTCTTCTGTTCTTATGTTTGTAATCAACATTCTAAAGCATCGGCCATGTATTTACCCACTCAATCAACTTGTCTAAATTGTTTTGAAGCATCTTGGAATCCTCCTCACCACTCACATTCCCACCAAGTTTCATGTTGTCAGCAAACCTGGAAATAATACATCAGCTTTCCTCATGTAAATTACTGTTATTGATTGAGAATAGCTGGGGATTTCATGAATCCAAGTTGACTTTGACAAGCACCGTAGATAAGTTCAAAGTGACATTCCTAATAAATTCATACAAATTGCATCATGAACCAGAAGAAATAAACATGCTCACGTGAAAGTTGAAAGTGTCAGGTACAAACAAAACCCAGACGTACATACCAGAGATTCATAGATAGAGGTTAAATCAAAGACCATCATGTGAGAAGTAGCTAATAAAAAAGTTTAATGCAAAATTGGAGAGGTACAGAATGAAGCAATACATCGATGGCAGAAGCTGATGCGACTGATCAACTGGTGCTTTCATACATTGAAAACAGACAAATAGAAACAAAAATCCATTTGCTCATAACAGAGAGTATATAATAACATAACGTTACTGAGAGAATGAGTAAATCTTATATTGGCTTAAAATAGATTAATAGGAACAGAATGTAGATGACATACAAAAGAACTGATAATTTTAAGGTATGTTCACATTTAAATGTCAGAAACTGAGAGGTAAACTCAAACACACGATGACCCATTTGACACTGAAAACCCAATGTAATATTCACATTCAGATACCCCACACATTCCAAACATTGGCAAATCCCTAGAAAGACCCACACACAAATGTCAGTTATTGACAGATGCAAAATAAAAACTCACATTCTCATGCTACACACTGACGAATAGAGGAGTAGAGAGAAAAGAAAAACGCCAATCACTTCCAAGCCAGGAACTGCTATATCATAGAATATACGGCAGAAATTCACAGGGGCTATCTAACACTGGCACGCATTTACCAGGAACTGACAGAGATCATGTCAAAGTCATTTTTAAACACCCCGGAGACCTATAGATACAGGAGGGGTGGACTTTGGGGATGGGTGGGGAGCTGCCGGTGGGGAATCTAATTCACGTACCTGGAAAAGCACACAGCTGTTTAGAACTTACACTCAGTCCATGTATATAAAAAACTGGCAGGTAACGAAAAAGGCACCGTCTCTCACACAGCAACAGTCAACACGTGCAGTGAAATGAGACAAAAGCCCATCAGTTACAGAGGAATATCTCTCTTCCTTGCTTGAAAACAATAGGTATGGCATAAAAGACATCATTGAATCCCAGTGACCGAGATGTACCCAGTTAGGGTGATCATTACATTGCAGAAACCATCAAGTGTAGAACAAAACACATTGTGTCGTTCTGTATGGAGCGGAAGTAGTTGGCCACTGTCGTAGTCTTTTTTAACGGAGGTGAGCTTGGTCAGGTTCACGTGCAGCATCAGGCCCATTGTTTTCTAGATGTTTGATCAGAAAGGGCCAGATACCTGTTATAGTGAACCGCTGCCTCCTGCTGACAGAAATGAGTCATGCAACTGCACACGTACGCAGCCGGAGCACTTGAAATTGGATGATGTAATTGGGAAATGACAGTATCATATGTATGCAATGAAGTATATTAATCAAATTCAAAACTCTACAGTGTGATGTGTTCCTATATGCAGATGGTGTAGCTTAGGATAGAGTCTGATGGTCAAACAGGGTTTAACATATCTGCCTTACGAACAGTTGACCATAGATTGATAATCACCTGTTGCAGTGCGGGTTTATTGACCAACGTCTCCATTCAAATCAGAAAACTAGTCCCTGCACAGAAGGAGGTCCCTGCCAATGAAAAAAAATATAAATTAGAAAGATCATTCATGCGTTTCCAATGTGAAATTCGGCTTCAGGGCAGTGCCGAACACATAAAGCAGATATTGACAAGTATATTGAATATACATAACGCCACTCTCATAGTGGGGAGTGACAGATACAGAAGATTCTCGTAACAAGAGCAGACACTTACACTGTAAAAGCACAGACAGATGGCAGATATGGAGAGGAACAGAATAAAATCATTTTTCCATACCCGACTTTCCAAAATAGGAAGAGATTGGGTCCCAAGAAATCCAATGTTATTAGCTAGAATAAAATCACACCTGAAAATGTATCAAAGTCTGTAAGTTGCTGGTTAAAATATAACAGCATAGACCAAGAGATAAAACCGGGGTTGATATGGGGGCTGGTGGTGTGTGTCTATAGGGGGATGTGGGGTGGGGGGGGGAGGTGGTGGAGGGTGCGTTTGTGGGGGGAGCGGGGGGTAAGGTCCACGCTCTAACATTAAATTGAAAGCTGCAATGTGAACATCACACTCATGTAATGCAGGCTGACATGTTCACAGTAATATTGACAATGAAACTCAAGGTGCACACGTAGATAGACAATAGTCAATACTATCATAAAATAACATGATAGGCATAGAGTGAACCACACTTTCTCATACCAGGGATTGACAGCAAATGATTAAATCCTCACTCAATTAAAACAATCTGAGTTTAAGCATAATTTTTCCATGATCACATTTCTGACCCTGAAACTAACAACAGGAAAATGAATCATAGTGACACATTACAGAATGAGAGAAACAAAATAAAATCTTCACATCCACACACCAGTGACTGAGAGGCAATGAGTAAAATATGCATTGCATGTGAGAAACAATGAATATGACATGTATACTCACATTTCAGGCACAGGCAGGTGCAGAGTAAAAGCCACAAGTGCATTACAGAGAGGAAATAATCAAGAATAAAACCCCGAATCAATTACAAACATTTATAAAATAAAACACACAATGTCACAGCTGCAAATAACTAGGGGCATTTTGAAATCCCAATGCAAAGGCAGGAAATGAATAAAACACTTAGTGAGATGTTAATAAAGTGAAAGATACAGTGTGATCCCACATTCGCATAGCAAAATATAAATAGTGCAGAAGAAAGAAAGTTCTCCCATAATATAGACTGGCAGGTAAATATAAACACACACACACACACACACACACACTCAGCCGCAATTTCATAATGATATAACATTAAGCCACCATCTCCCCTTGTGCACCAGCGCCAAGGTACTGATTCCTCATCTGAAATAATCATGCAGCCCTCTGCTTTGAATGGACATAGGTCAACTTTTTGCTCAAAGAGTGGGAACAGAAGAGCAGCTCCACCGTCACAGAGAGCAGGAATCAGATTCACATTGACCTCAAGTTTCAGATAGACATGTTCAATGCAACTTTCAAATAGAACTGGGAAGACAGAATATTTCTCCCCAGTTCACACTCAGCGAGCACCACAGAATGGTAGGTCCTGCAATCTCAGTCCAAAACCACAAACATTATCAGATTATAAGGCAGCTCATTAAGTTTAGAAGAGTGCAGCCTTAGCTACAGATTGAAATGTACAAAATGAATCCTAAATATGTACCCTGGGTGTTCACATTTGGACACATGTAATTCCCCCCCAAAGATGTCATAATATATCTGAAATAAGGAGAAAGTGTAATTTTAATGAATACAGCATGAATATACAACACGTGCCAGGTCAATATTTTCACTATGATTCATAAAGTAAGATCATTACAAACTGAATCAAACAGATATGACATACTTAACGTGAGTTCCAGCGTCTCGTTCACGAAGACTTTGGCGGAGTTGCAGTTTGAAGGCTACACCTTAGTTCATACAAAACCAATGAATGAAACTTGTCTTTGATAAATGCAAAGTTTCATGTTTAAATGTGCATCAGAGCTGGGAAACAGTAACAGATTAATGCAGTGAAGAAATAGTTTTCACAAACATGCAAGGGATACACGTTTGGTAAAGACAAAATCTACACATGTATGATAATGGATTCATATACACAGAGCAAAAATATGAGACACACAACCAGAACAATAACTGAGATTTATGGAATTTATTCCAACACAGCTGACGGTCAGAGGGTAGACAATTAAATTTCATGTAAATTAATTCCAAAATTACATTCTTTACCAGAGAAAGACAAATGGGAAATTAGCCCTGCACACACCCACACAAACATTCACACACCCACAGAATCATGCTCTAACACAGACAAACGCACTTAGAAAGCCAGCACAGACACACAGAGGCACATGCACAAACAAAAATGCATACACCATCTCTTGCACTCAGACACAATCACACGCACACAGAAACTTAAACACAGGCACACCCAGGACCTGACATTCACTCTCACAAACACACACATGCATAAGCAGATGCACACAGTAATAAACTTGCACTTTCCTTGCCACGGACAGTCACGCAGATATTCACAAACATTCACACCTACAGACACAAACAGAAATACACAAGCACATAAAAAGACTGAAACACAGAAATGGAATGGCCAAAAGTTCATGATTGTCAATCAAACACACACGCACACACACACACACACACAAACACATATGCACACACATAGCATATGTGAGTACACACATGGAACTTGGACAGTATCTAAGCAATTAATTTCGGGGCTGGTTGTTAAGGAGCAGATATTACTCATACACATTCAAAGCTGCAAATTTCCAGGAACATAAAGACTGCAAGTAAACTTTGGACACTTAGTTAAATCTAACAAGATAGTGAGACACAACTAGGTTAAGATTCTGTTCCAGTTACCTAATTTTCAAAAAAATATAAAAGTAAAATCACTAAAAACACACAAATAAAAGGCATATTCACTGAAAGATGGCTGACAGATAAATAATAAATACACCAGACAGTGACAGATATAAAATATGTTTCGCCAAGGCACGCATGCGAGAGATAGAAAGATATTGAGTGAAATCACACTCAAATACTAGTAGTTGATTGGCATGAAATTGAAATATACAGTCTATACAGGAAAATGAGAGATATTCGTGGGAATATATTTCAGATAACAAGAAGATATTAAACCTTAACTCTCCCAATACATATTAAAAAGTAGAAGAAATAAATTAACACATAGCAGAGACTGCCAAAAATGCAGTAATATTTATTCGCATAATAGAGACTGAGAGTTATAATGTAAAATGAACAACACATCAACAAGACAGAAAGAAACAGAATTAAAGAAATTCTGTTGCACTCCAGACACCTATCTAAAACTGGCAATTGGAAGAATGACCCACGATCACAATGCAGTTATTGACAGATACAGATGAGATCACATTCACATGCCACAAACTGACAGAGAGAGTGAGAAAAAAAAAAAGCTCATTTAAAAGTCAGGAAGTGCCAGAAAGTAAAACAACTAGACATTCACATCGACAGGCTAACACTAGCAATCACTTACCAGAACCTGACAGGTACTGAGTCGCAGTCACATTCAGAATCCCAGAAACTGATTGACTATATGAATAACTACTTGAACTTCACATCTAATTCCAGATGTTGAGACATTCAAATGAAATCCCACATTTGTGAATAGTGCAATAACATATTAGATATAGAGTTAATCCAACTCATGCAAAAATCACAGATACTAAGTGATACATGGAGGGGAAAATATATTCATTCACATATAATACAAGATACTGGAGGTAACAAAATGAATGCAGCTCGATCACACGTTCACCACCATCCGACTGAAGAGGTTTCTGCTCATCACAGTCCTAAATGGCCTACCCCCTATCCTGAGATTGTGAACACTTGTTCTATACTTCCCAGTCAAAGGAAATATCATCCCTGCATCAGGTCTGTCCAGCCCTGTCAGTATTTTAACTTCATTCCCCTTTCATTCTACAAAACTTCAGTGAATAAAGTCCGAAACTGTCAATTCTCTCCTCATGCAACAACCCTTCCAGCCCATGAATCTGCCTGGTGATCTTTTGCTGCATGAAGGTCCCCCCGTATATCAAATGTTCCCAACCTATCACTACTTAAATAAATGCTGGTATTCTTTTTTAAGTGCCAAAGTGGAAAAATTCACATCCATCCACGTTATACAGCGTCTGCCCTGTTTTTGTCCACTCTCTCTTCTTCTCTCAATCTGCATGAACACTCTTAATTTCCTCCTCATCTCTCACCTTCCCTGCTAGCTTTATGTCATCAGCATTCTTAGAAATATTACCTTTGGTTCCTTCATCAAAATAATTGTTGTATATTCTGAATACTAGGGCCCAGGCACTGATCTCTTCACTGAATCACTTATCACCTCCTGCCATTCTCAAAAAGACTGATTTATTCCTGCTCTCTGTTTCCCGTTTGCTAATCTTTTCACATTTCATGCCCATATATTACCCCCATCCAATGCACTTCAATAAAGTACACTAACCTCTTTTGTGGGGCTTTATCAACAGCTTACTGAAAATTTAAAGGCACCATATCATTTGGTTTTCCCTTGTGTATTTTGCTTGTTACCTATCCAAGAAATCTCCAATAGGTTTGTGCAACATGATTTTCTTTCATAAATGCATGCTGCCTTTATCCAATTTCGTTGTTATTGTCTAAGTGTCCTGTTATGACATAATAGACAATTGGTCTGTCTTTCCTTGTTTTCTCCCTATTTTTTTTTTTGTTGTTGGAATAATAGCCATTACAGATTCAAGTTCACATTTATATATCATGGAGAAACAGTTATTCCATACACGCATAGCAGGAGTTAACATATAATGTGGGGAACAAAATGACAATAGAATCATACTCTGATGTTAGCAGCAACATATGTCGAATGAAATATAAAATAACGTCCAGGGATTGACATGCTCCAGGTAAAATCCACACTGACTTAAAACTGAATGTTGCAGAGAGTAAAACAAAAGCAGAAACATATTTTGGTGATTTCAATTTAGGAAGAAAAACTCAATATTATTGACCATAGAGTGTCAGTGAATGAAAGCTACATTTCAGTACCAGATAATGATGGGTAGGCTTAATCCCAGAATCACATAGCCTGCAGAGATTTGTCATTTTTATTTTTTGTCTGGAAGACATAAAAAATAAGAATTAGTGGCAGGAGTAGGCAATTAAACCCCTCGATCTTACAGCGCCATTCATTATGATCATGGCTGATCTCATTTTGACCTCAACTCCAATTTCTAGCCTTCTCTACATAACCTTCCAACGTGTTCCTAATTAAAATTCTATCACCTCCTTTAATTTATTAAGCAACCCAGCATCCACTTCACTCTGAGGTAGTGAATTCTACGGATTCATGACCCTTTGAGAACAGTAATTCCTCCTAATCTCTGATTTAAATCTACCACCACTTAGACTAAAACTATGGCCTTTCCTTATAGAATGCTCGACTAGGGGAAACATTCGCTCCATATCTACTTTGTCTATCAGCTTTAGCAACTTATATACCTTTATTATATCTCCTCTCATCCTTCCAAACTCGGGCCTAAACTGCTCAATTTCGCCTCATTAGATTAGCCTCGCATCTCTGGAATCAATCAAGTGAACCTCCTCCAAACCGCCTCCAGTGCAACTACATCCTTCCTCCAGCGAGGGGACCAAAACTGTGAAAACAACGTAAGCTTGCTGCATCAAAAATAAACCCTGCCTTGTTGCATAAATGTAATCAAGCAGAGTCTAACTTTGATCCCTGAAAGATGCTATCCCTCCCCAGCATTATAAAAGTTGATTTGATCAATTCATTCCGTTTAAGCCCTGGCGGTGTAGGAAGCCTCAGTTTCAATACTGGCAGATTAAGCCAAAAAATGTGCACTCCGCTCTTGACACTCACGAAAATGTATAAAACAAAAGTTTGGATTCTGGAAAATTGGCGCCTTTATTATCTTCTTGTCCAGAGGCAAAACCAGAGACTGACTGTTTCGGGTAAAGTGTAGACGAGGAAAAGAGAGCGTGAAACCCTCTAACATTCTGTAACAGAACTGCTTTAATATTAAGCATTAGAACGACTTGTATAGGAATTTTCCTTTGTTTAGCTAAGACGATTTCTGTGCGATATTTCCTTCGATAACTTTTTTGGCGGTCGTTTACAATTTGAAATATAAAATCGTTTGTTTAACTGATGATTTGGCGCCTTAAACTTCCGACTTCCGACGTTGCTTGCCCGCATTGGTTAGTCAGGCAGAAATCTGATTGGTAATATAAAGAATATTATGAGCTACAATACAATTGTCCAATCAGCTGTGAGCACACCACCATTCCTCCTGAGGGTATAACAGAACCGAAAGAAGGCGGATATCAGCATTCTTTGTGAAAGTGCTTGTCAGATTGTTACAATGTCTGGAAGAGGAAAGACCGGTGGGAAAGCTCGGTCCAAGGCCAGGTCTCGCTCCTCCCGGGCCGGACTGCAGTTCCCGGTGGGCCGCGTTCACAGACTGCTGAGGAAGGGTAACTACGCTGAGCGTGTGGGTGCCGGAGCCCCGGTCTATCTGGCCGCCGTGCTGGAGTACCTGACGGCTGAAATCCTCGAGCTGGCCGGTAACGCGGCCCGGGACAACAAGAAGACCCGCATCATCCCCAGACACCTGCAGCTGGCCGTCCGCAACGACGAGGAGCTGAACAAGCTGCTGGGAGGGGTGACCATCGCTCAGGGCGGGGTGCTGCCTAATATCCAGGCCGTGCTACTGCCCAAGAAAACCGGCGCCTCTGCAGCCGCCAAGACCAAGTGAAGCGACCATTCTTTAAACCGAGAACCCAAAGGCTCTTTTCAGAGCCACTCACTGAATCAGTGAAAGGGGCGACCTGTTGTCTATCCGGATGTGCGATAACATCCCTATCGATTCGGAATGAGATTATATTTCTAATCCGAGCTGTGAATGCGCTGGTTACAACGGGACTCTGGTACTTTTGCCTTATACAGACATCAGGAGTCTGTGCTGCATCTATATATGATGAATTGCCAATGTTCAGGAAGACGTTTTTTAATAAATAACTCGTCCCCATTCTAATTAAATGATGTGAAATTACATACAAATATAAACAGAATCAACTCAAAATCCCGAATGCAGCAGAGGGAGGGAACCGGGTAACCAAAATGAATGAAAATAAATTGTCGCTCTGAGGGTTTTAGGAACTGGAGCTTTTAAAAAATCGCTGCTCTTTCTCTGACCGACTAAGCGGCGTTTAAAAGAGCCTTTCTTGCATTTGGAACTGAATCCGGGTTTTAGTGCATGTATGAACATTCCGATCGCTTCGCCAGGAACATTTCTGATGATATCTGTGACCGCGTGGGTTAGTGAGGCGCATCCTGCTAGCACTGTTACATGTTACGGACATCAGGCGGTATGTGCTGCATCTGTTTATGCCCAAACTCTTCTATTAGGGAAAACGTTCACTTATTAAAATAATCGACTTTCAAATGACCTCAGATCATCTGAAACATCCGGTAAAGGGAACAAAGGACAGTTACCGGGTGACAAAGTGAGAATAAACTGTAGGTCTGAGGCTAAAGTGCTGGTGTGGTTAAGAGATTGCAGCTCTTTCTCAGACAGACTTGGTGGCTCTTAAAAGAGCCTTTGTCGCACTTGGTGTTGAGGTGGGGTTTTAGGCGCGCTCCCCGCGGATACGGCGGGCCAGCTGGATGTCTTTGGGCATGATGGTGACCCGCTTGGCGTGGATGGCGCACAGGTTGGTGTCCTCAAAGAGCCCCACCAGGTAAGCCTCGCTGGCCTCCTGCAGGGCCATGACGGCCGAGCTCTGGAAGCGCAGGTCGGTCTTGAAGTCCTGAGCGATCTCCCGCACCAGGCGCTGGAAGGGCAGTTTGCGGATCAGCAGCTCGGTGGATTTCTGGTAGCGGCGGATCTCCCGCAGAGCCACAGTGCCGGGCCTGTAGCGATGGGGCTTCTTCACGCCGCCCGTGGCCGGAGCGCTCTTGCGGGCAGCTTTGGTCGCCAGCTGCTTGCGGGGAGCTTTCCCTCCGGTCGACTTGCGCGCTGTCTGCTTGGTCCTGGCCATGATAACAAACGCTGTGGAACACACACTCTGAGAATGATGAAGCCGCTCTGTGTCTGTCTATTTAAGACATTGTCCGTCACCTCCCTCCTCTCCTGATTGGATGCAGCGCAATCCCGCCGAGAAATTTGAAAAGAGCAGCGGGGCTGCATGGATTTCTGGGCCCTGATTGGTGGAGCAGAAACTGACAGTTCAATTTCAAAATGCCCGCCAATTTCAGAGGGACGAGTAACTGACATTAAAATAAACCGAGTTTGAATGCAGATAAAATAAATCTGAATGGACAAATATCACATGGTATCAATGTTTGCGAATCCCATTTCGGTCCCAGCTGCGACTTCCTGCTTTTGAACACGGATTAAACTCTCATTCATTCCCTGATCGGTTTACAGCAGACTGGATAAAACAACTATTGATGGGCGAAATTTTGGGTCTCACAATTAAAACTGATCAACGTTATCGGTTTATTCATGTCAAAGATGTTACAGAGAGAATGGCTTGGCCCTTGTTTCAAGTGTTTTATGGCATGGGGAAGCGATGTGGGTGGGCGTCTTGCGCACTCTGCCTGTTAATCAAGTTTATCTCTAAGTTTATATATTTGAACTATCTTCCACAATATTCGTAAATGCATCTTCACATTCCAAACCATGCACAAAAAGCATGCATTCCACCTGGCCCTTCCGTCCGTCCTGGTATGCAGAATCGAGGTGATTAATTGTAGTTATACTTTTCAATCAGCCACTCAATATTCGCCTTATATTCCCGGTAAAATTCGGGTTATTTCATTGATCGTTCTGAAACAGGCCAGAATAAAGCTGTTCAGTGCTTCCTGGAACTAGACAACACGCTGCATCGATACAGGCTGATCCATATAAAGCTCCTATACTGGTACCTCCCAGGTCCTGTCATGTCTCAAAGACCCAGGAACAGATGGCGAAAAAGACAGGGTGAAAAAAATGGTGCGATGAGGCCAGAATGTCTCAAATAGTTAGTCCTGATCAAAGTATAAGAAATGATGACCTTTATCGTGTGAAATCGGTGGTTTGGGAGCTGTCGTATTCCTGTCAAGCTTTGAATCGAGTTTCGGCAGTTATAAAGGAAGCAAATTCCTGAAAACAGAATTAAATTAAACCATGAATGTTGTGTGACTCACGATAATATTGTTAATGAAAAATGCGCAGATGACAAAGGTATTTATGTATCTAGCTTTTCCCTCTCCCGCTCTGAGGTCACTTGCTCTCAATGTGAGGTTGTGGGCGGCTCTTAGAAGAGCCTTTGGGTTGTGTTATAGAGTCAGGTCGATTTGTTCAGCCGCCGAATCCGTAGAGAGTGCGGCCCTGGCGTTTCAGAGCGTACACCACATCCATGGCGGTGACCGTCTTCCGCTTGGCGTGCTCGGTGTAGGTGACAGCATCCCTGATCACATTCTCCAGGAAAACCTTCAGCACCCCGCGGGTCTCCTCGTAGATCAGGCCCGAAATGCGCTTGACACCGCCACGGCGAGCCAGGCGGCGGATGGCCGGTTTGGTGATGCCCTGGATGTTATCTCGAAGCACTTTCCGATGCCGCTTTGCTCCGCCTTTCCCCAGTCCTTTGCCTCCTTTCCCTCTGCCAGACATGATGATGCTTCTTCAGTCAAATCGCTGCTGAATGAGTGGGGAACTGCTTCACGTTCCGCGTTTATACAGCCCGCCCCGACCTGGCTGAGAAAGGCACAGTCAGAGAGAGAGAGAGACAGAGAGACAGAGAGAGAGAGAGAGGCGGGCCGAGACAGCCTGAGTGACAATCAGGGCAAGTCTCTGGTGAAACAGCCCCTCCTTCTGCCTGCCCGAATTACAATTATTCATCATAATCTGAAGAGAGCTGTACAGAAAACTTTAAACGAAACTGAAATACTTCAACATCATGAACCAACTAGTCAGAAAATCCTAGGTATTAAATCCAATCCTCAAATTAATATCCCCCCGCCCTCGATAATGCATTTTTTATTAAAAGTCAAATGTCTGCATCTATTTCAATCCCTGTCCTGTGCTATACCAACACAACTCTAGACTCGCCTCCTACCCCTCCCCTCCACAATGCCAAATGGGATTGAGAAATTCGCTAACATCTCTTCAAACAGATTTAGAGAAACAACAGGGATGGGCCTTAGTTGTGAGGCGGACTTTGCAGCGATTCTCACTCTATTGCTGACTCTCACCTTGATAATGTGAATAAAGAAAAGATAAACATTGAATGCACTCTGACACATCCCGGTTATGGATCTGTAAGGTCATCCCTGTGTTTTATTGCATAGTTGGGGAGGGGTCGAGTGGAGAATGTGTCAGTGAGTGAGCGGGAAAATAGGATTTACATGGGAGGAAAACGAAACATTTCCAACTGGAATCTGCTCCTAGCTCCGAGACAGGGATCAAATGATGAGGGGATCAGCTCTTTCATGTGAAATGTGGGTGGCTCTGAGAAGAGCCTTTGGGTTCAGAGGTTTACAACTTGCTCGGGACCTTTCCCGTCTTTCCTGTCTTTGCTTATCTCGTTTTGGGCTTGGCCCTCGCTTTCGCCACTTTTTTGACGCCCGTCACCTTCTTGGCAGGAGACTTTTTCTTGGGGGCTGCTTTCTTCACCGGCTTTTTTGGAGTTGCCGCCTTCTTGGCTGTTTTCTTGGCTGGGGATTTCTTAGCTGCTGCTTTCTTGGCTGGGGATTTCTTAGCTGCTGCTTTCTTCGCTGGGGATTTCTTAGCTGCTGCTTTCTTGACTGGAGATTTCTTGGCCGCTGCTTTCTTTGCCGTCACCTTCTTGGCTGCCGCTTTCTTCACTGGAGATTTCTTGCCAGCTGCTGCCTTCGCCTTCTTCCCCACTTTCCCCGGGGCTGTGTTCTTAGGGACTTTGAAGGACCCCGAGGCGCCCGTGCCCTTGACCTGAACCAGGAAGCCATTCTTCACATTCCTCTTGATGCTTTGCTTGATCTGGGAGCCGAGTTTATCCACATCCAGCCCTTTGCCGCGCAGCGCCTTCTTGATGGCGGGCAGCGACATCCCCTTGCGATCGCTGCAATCCGCCACAACCTTGAGGATCTGCTCGCCCAGCTTGGGACCGGCTGCTCCGCTCCGGGGAGCCGCCTTCTTCTTCTTCTTGGGAGTCTTGACCTGGGCGGCGGGAGCGGCTGGAGGAGCCGTTTCGGCGGCTGCGGTATCGGTCATGTTCCGGGACTCTGCACAAAAAGTGTCTCTGTCACTGTGAACGGGGTGAGAAATGGAGCCGCTGGTGGCGGCACTGAGCAACTTAAAGGCAGCGAGCGGACGGGGCGGAGACAAGCTGCTGTCAGCTCTAGGCTGCTGCTGCCTCTCTGTGTTTCTCTCTCCTCACATACTCCCCAATTCCATGGAAATTCCGGCTCTCCAGTGTCCCAGACTAAATCCTTCTTATCTCTGACATTGTAATGTTTGCTGTCGAAAATATTTAACGCGAATTGAAGACTCCCATTTTGATTAAAACCCGATTTACTGCGGCTCCTTCACCCGATTGCTGACATGTCCTCTACTTTTTGATTGAAATCTAGAAAACAACACAGAAATGCTCTTGAAATCTCACTTCAGTGTTAAGCTGGGGAACAGGGGGAATGTTTGAATGGTAAATATTTTAATTTTTGCAAGCGGTACTCGGAAATCTCAAGATCAGAACCGACACACAAACACACTTTCAGTCCTCTGACTCGCCCGCCCACTTCCAATGCTCTCTTACACAATATTCACATCTACATCTTTACAGACTGAAACTAATATCTAATGGAAGGATCTCAGGAGATAATTACCCCACTTTTCGAACTTTGCTCGTCTTTCTATTCATTTCCTATAGATTGTAAATTCAGGGAAAAAAAACATTTAACACGCTGAGAGATGGGGCCTTGCAGATTCTGTGTGAGAGCCAATCATATGTGATTTCAAGCTATTATCTGAATAGCTCACATCAAGATGTTTATTCCAGGTGACAATATAAATTATTTGTTCCCAGTACCCCCAGAACTCTCTGTTTATGTTGCTCTTCATGAACTGACAGGTCACAATTTCACATTTTGCAATGTACTCCTAGCTCAACAACCAGAGCGGGCCAATTATATGTTAACGCGCACTCGCGGATAGTCACGTTCCGGGCAGTGACAGAGATTTTCAAACACACTTCGATTTTTTATTAGAGATAATCAAATTAAATGTCAGAGCTGAATTTCTGAGAGGAGGGGAACACTAACGGTGTCACGCATATCAATGGAGGACTGATCACAGCATCAGTAACATTCACAGCACCAGAAGTAGTGAAATGGGGTGGGGAGGGCGTTCGGGGGAGGTGGCGAAAGGGAGGAAGAGAGAAAGGAAAGACAGTGTTCAATAGTGAATCAGAGAGAGATAGAGAGTGGGAGATAGAGGCAGAGAGTGAAAGGCACACACACAGCAGTTAGTGCTGGTGGGAGGAGTTCAATCTAATTCGGCAGGGGGAGGGGACACAGAATTTTAGCAGAATAGGGACCCATCATAATTCAGTAAAACCATCACGACGGACGAAGTACAGCTGCAATAATCTTCAAGGGGCTATTCATGGCTGGATGGCCTCAACTTTAGAGCCAGGAGTATTGCAGATAAAACTGATGAGTGCATTGCTGGACGTAATTCTGGGGAATGAAGCCGGACATGTGGCTGAACTGGCGCTGGGCAAGCATTTTAGCGATAGCAAATACAATATGGTACAGATTAGGTTTGTTATGGACAATGAAATCGACAAGTTGCAAATAAAAATCTTTTGGATGGGGGAGAGTGGATTTTCGTAATATAAGGCAGGAACTAGACAAAACGAAAACAGAATTACCTGGAAAAACTCAGAAGTTCTGCTGAAGGGTAATGAGGACTCGAAACATCAACTCTTTTGTTCTCCGCCGATGCTGCCAGACCTGCTGAGTTTTTCCAGGTAATTCTGTTTTTGTTTTGAATTTCCAGCATCCGCAGTTTTTTGTTTTTAGGAATTGGACAAGTTGGACTTGGAAGAATTATTTGTGGGGAAATCTACAGAATAATAGTGGGGGGTGTTCAAAAATGAAATGGGGAGGGGACAGGCTCAACATAATCTCTCTATTAGGATAGGAAGGAGTAACAAGTCCAGAGAACCAAGGGTGACCAGGGATATTCAGATAACCAGAATGTTGCCTTGGATAAAACTTTCCACACAGACCCAATTGTGATGTCAAGCTGGAGAACAATGACTGAGGGGCGGAGTAAATGATGTTAATTCTGTGACGTTCATCCCAGTGACGCGCATGCGCACTGCTGCACTTCAGCTCCTCAGACCTGACTAGAAGTGCGCATGCGCTTCCCTTCTTCTAGTCTCCGCCATTGAAGGCTTTTCACACAGTGAGTGGGAGACCTTTGATTCAAACAGGTAGAAATGGAAATATTAGGGCCCGGGTAAGCGAGTAAACAGCGTTCTGATTCCAGCAGTGCACCGGTTTGTCAGTGTAGACACAGAAATCAACATTGACTCGGGGTAAGTTCGGGGAGAACCGGGGGCTGTTTGTAAGTGGCGGAGCGAAGCGAGAACAGTTCCGGAGCTTGGAGTGAGCAGGTGAACGGGGAGAGGCCTTTGTGGGGCTGTGTGTGGCCCTGCTGAGGGAGACAGAACCTGAGGAAACTGCAATTGAAAACTATTGGGATTTTCTGTCCTCAATCCTGTAACTTATATTCCAAGTTTAGCTGCTGATTTTAAGCAACTTGTCGGCATTTGGACAGTGAACAGTGGGAACAGGCGGACAGTGAGGATGGGGAACAATCATGTAAAGATCACCTATCGCAGGCACCAGCTTTTAAAGTGATCAGTTTTAAAGAAACATTGTACCAGCGGCTGTTGGTTTCAGTTGACGGTTCTTACAATGGGAGCTGGAGATTGAAACCTCACCTACATCGATGTCTCTGTCCCCTCGGGTAGTGACATCCTTGGAGCAGGACAGGTCAGGATTGTTTCTGAATGTCACTCAATTGTTTAAAAAGTACCAAAGCATGGTGCTGAAGTGGAATCAGACATTGCACTATTTTATTGTTCTTTTTTGATTTGTGGAGCATTACAAAAATGATTATCAGTTAACAGTTTATATTGATCTAATTTCTTTCAAAAGCCTCCGCTGATCTTGAGTTACAAGAGATATGTTTCTTCCTCTAGGCAAATACATGAAGGAATCAGATTCAAGCTGATGATTCCCCCAGGCAAATTTAAAGTGCAGTCGTATCCTTCTCACTGACAGCAGGTATGATATTAATCACTGAGTGCAGAAATGCAGACAGAACATCATTTCCAAAATCACCTCGAATAGAAATAGTCAGAGTCAAATTGATGTCATACCAGATACATGTGCTCAATTCAATAGTCTGAGGGGAGCCGGGTTAAAGAGATGGTTGGAATAATCACAATATACTCCTACTCAGTATCTCTGAATGGCAGGGCCACCAATTTCAGCCCAAACCCACAGTCATTATCAGATTGAAGTGTATTCTATGCATGTCACAAGAATGGAATGTTGGTTGCAATTTAAATATCAGGTAATGAAGATGATTGAAATTTACACAATTAATCCTTGAATGTACCCAGCATTCATAAAACAACACAATATATTTCATGCCAAAGATCTCATACAACATCATACTTTTAATTTATTCATTCCCGAGATGTGGACTTTGCAGGCTGGACCGGCATTTAGGTGCACACGAGAAGTTGGTGGTGAGCTGCTTTCTTGAACCACCGCAGCCCCTGTGGTGTAGGTAGACCCACATTTCTGTGGGGCAGCGATTTCCAGGATTTTGGCCCAGTAATGGCTGAATATATCCAAGTCACAATGGTGAGTGCGCTGGAGGGGAACTTCCAGGTGGTGTTCTCATCTATCTGCTGCCCTTGTCCTTCAGGGTCGACAGGGCTAAGTTTGCCATTGTCAATTACCTCTGTGTAGCTGTTTGTTGCCACTGAGTGCCTAGCTATGCCATTTAAACGTGGGTCTAGTGTCACATGTACAAGGATGACAGATTTCCTTCTCTAAAGGATATTAATGAACCAGAAGGGTTTTTACCACAATCAGCAATGGTTTCATGGTTTCATTAATTTCATGTTGTTCTGGATTTAAAATTCCATGATCTCCCGTGGCAGGGTTCAAACCCAGAGCATTACCCTGTGTCTCCAGATTACTTGCCCAATGTCAATACAACTACACCATGCTCAGGTTTCTGAACTTGACACAAACAACAGGAAAATGAATCACACTGACATATCACAGAATTACAGATACAGAATAAAATCTGCACATCCACATACCAGTAAGTGAGAGGCAACGAGTAAAATATGCATGACATGTCAGAAACAATCAATGTAAGATGCATCTTCACAATTCAGGCAGAGGCATGTGCAGAATGATAGCACAAGTGCATTACAGAGAGTCAAAGATACAGAGTAAAGCCCAGAATCATTTACAAACAGTTATAAAATAAAACACACAGTCACACAGAAGCAAGTAACTAGGTGCATTTTGAAATCCCCATGCACAGACAGGGAATGAATACACCCCATGGTAAGATGTTAAAAAGTCAAAGATCCAGTGAGATCCCACATTCACATAATGTAATATCAACAGTGCACAAGAAGAAATTTCTCCCATAGTAATGATCGGCAGGTAAACACACAAAAAAAACACACACACACACACACACAGACGCACAGACACACACTCACCAGCAATCTCATAATGATATAACATTAGGCCACCATCTCCCTTTGTGCACCAGGGCCAAGGTACCGATTCCCCAGCTAAAATAATCATGCAGCCCTCTGCTTCAAATCGACATGGGCACATTATTGTTCAAAAAAGACAGCAGAACAGCAGTTCCACCGTCACAGAGAGCAGGAATCAGATTCATGTTGATCTTAAGTTTCAGGTAGACGTGTCCAATGCAACAGTCAAATACAACAGGAGAGAGATTCTATTTATCCCCAGTTCACACTCACTGAGCGTCACAGAATGATAGGTCCATTATTCACACTCCAAAACTACTAACATTATCAGATTAATAGGCAGCTCATTCATTTCAGAACAGTGCAGTCTTAGCTACAGATAGACCAACTGACTGAAATGCACAAATTAATCCTAAGAATGTACCATAGGTTCTCACAGAAGAACAGATTGAATTCCCCTCCAAAGATCTCATACGAAATCTGGAATAAAGAGAAAGTGTAATTTTAATTAATACAGCATGAATACCCAACACATGCCAGGTCAATATTCTAACTATGATTCAAAATGTAAAATCATTATAAAATGAATCAATCAGGTATGACATACACAGCATGTGAGTTGACGTTTCTCGTTATCATTCAAAAATACTTTTGCCAATTTGAAGCCTGAATGCTACACCTTAGGTGACTCAAAGCAAATGAATAAACCCTGTCTTTGAGAAATGAATTTTTAAAATTTAAAGCCACATCAGAGCCAGGAAACAATACTGGATTAACGCAATGAGGAAATAGTTTTCACAAATATGCATGGGATACATATTGTGTACAAAACATAACTGAGATTTAGGGAATTCAATTCACAAAAACTGGCATTCACAGAGTAGGCACTAAAATTACATTAAAATTAATTTCAAAACTGCTTTCTGTACCAGAGAAAGACAAATAGAAAATTATCCCTGCACACTCCCACACAAACTCTCAGACACTCGCAGGCTCATCCACTAAAACACAGACAAACATGCAAAGCAAACACACACACAGACACAGACACACGTACATAATCACATATGCACACACCATCTGTTAAATACAAACACAAACAAACACACACACACAAACATGCACAGGCACACAAACTTGCACTGAGGCCCTCATACACACACAAGTACACACACTCACACAAAAACATATTTGCATAATCACATGCACACAGAAACAAACTTGCACTTTCTCTCCCGCACACTCATGCAGATATTCACAAACATGCTCAAGTATAGACACAAACTCTCACACACAAGCACACCAATACAATGAAACACAGAAATGCAATGGCCAAATGTTCATGAATGTCAAACATGGACATACATACACACACACACACACACACACACACACACACACACACACACACACACAGCACACATTGACACACACAGACAAGAAGCATCTGTCAGTACATACATGGAATTTTGACAATACATTCCTGCACCTGCATGCTTGTTCTCAGTGATTGGTGTACACGGGAACCCAGCTCCCTTTTTACTTCAACATTTCCTAGTCTATCACCATTTATATAATTCTCTGCCATGCTGTCTTTTCAAAGGATGTGGATAACTTCACACTAATTGGAGGCACATTGGAGGTGGTTCAGACGATCTTTACTAGATAGATACCTGGAATGAGTGGTTTTCTCATCAGGAAATGTTGGACAGACTGGGCTTGCTCCACTGGGGCTTTGATGAGTCAAGGGTGCTTGATTGAATTATACGAGATCCTGAACGGCCTTGACAATGTGCACATCAAGAACAAAAACAGAATTACCTGGAAAAACTCAGCAGGTCTGGCAGCATCGGCGGAGAAGAAAAGAGTTGACGTTTCGAGTCTTCATGACCCTTCGACAGAACTTGATTTCGAGTCCAGGAAAGAGTTGAAATATAAGCTGGTTTAAGGTGTGTGTGTGGGGGGGCGGGGTGGTGCGGAGAGAGAGAGAGAGACAGAGGTGCTTGTGTAGACAAACAAGCAGTGATAGAAGCAGATCATCAAAAGATGTCAGTGACAATGGGACAAAAGAACACATAGGTGTTAAAGTTAAAGTTGGTGATATTATCTAAACGAATGTGCTAATTAAGAATGGATGGTAGGGCACTCAAGGTACAGCTCTAGTAGGGGTGGGGGGAGCATAAAAGATTTTAAAATATTTAAAAATAATGGAAATAGGTGGGAAAAGAAAAATCTATAAAATTTATAGGGAAAAAAAAGGGGAAAAAAAGGGGGAAACAGAAAGGGGGTGGGGATGGGGGAGGGAGCTCACGACCTAAAGTTATTGAATTCAATATTCAGACCGGAAGGCTGTAAGGTGCCTAGTCGGAAGATGAGGTGTTGTTCCTCCAGTTTGCGTTGGGCTTCACTGGAACAATGCAGTAAGCCAAGGACAGACATGTGGGCAAGAGAGCAGGGTGGAGTGTTAAAATGGCAAGCGACAGGGAGGTTTGGGTCATTCTTGCGGACAGACCGCAGGTGTTCTGCAAAGCGGTCGCCCAGTTTACGTTTGGTCTCTCCAATGTGGTCTCCTCTACATTGGAGAGACCAAACGTAAACTGGGCGACCGCTTTGCAGAACACCTGCGGTCTGTCCGCAAGAATGACCCAAACCTCCCTGTCGCTTGCCATTTTAACACTCCACCCTGCTCTCTTGCCCACATGTCTGTCCTTGGCTTACTGCATTGTTCCAGTGAAGCCCAACGCAAACTGGAGGAACAACACCTCATCTTCCGACTAGGCACCTTACAGCCTTCCGGTCTGAATATTGAATTCAATAACTTTAGGTCGTGAGCTCCCTCCCCCATCCCCACCCCCTTTCTGTTTCCCCCTTTTTTTCCCCTTTTTTTTTCCCTATAAATTTTATAGATTTTTCTTTTCCCACCTATTTCCATTATTTTTAAATATTTTAAAATCTTTTATGCTCCCCCCACCCCTACTAGAGCTGTACCTTGAGTGCCCTACCATCCATTCTTAATTAGCACATTCGTTTAGATAATATCACCAACTTTAACTTTAACACCTATGTGTTCTTTTGTCCCATTGTCACTGACATCTTTTGATGATCTGCTTCTATCACTGCTTGTTTGTCTACACAAGCACCTCTGTCTCTCTCTCTCTCTCCGCACCACCACCCCGCCCCCCCCCCCCCCCCCCCCCCCCCACACCTTAAACCAGCTTATATTTCAACTCTTTCCTGGACTCGAAATCAAGTTCTGTCGAAGGGTCATGAAGACTCGAAACGTCAACTCTTTTCTTCTCCGCCGATGCTGCCAGACCTGCTGAGTTTTTCCAGGTAATTCTGTTTTTGTTTTACATTTCCAGCATCCGCAGTTCTCTTTGTTTTTTTGCACATCAAGAAGATATTTCCAGAAAAAGGGGCACTGTTTTTAAATCAGAGGTTACCCTTTTTGGGGCAGATATGAGGATATTTTCTCTTTCTCAGAGGGCTGTGTGAGTTTGGAACTCTCTGCCTCAGACGGCGATGGAGGTGGGCTCATTAAGACTTTGAAAGCAGAGTCAGATAGATTCTTAATAAGCAAGGGAATCAAAGGTTATCAGGGGATAGATGTTAATGTGGGAATTGAAACACAAAGAGATCAGCCATGATCTTACTCAGTAGTGAGACAGGCTCCAGGTGCCAAATGGTCTACTTCTGTTCCTATTTCTTTTGTTCTTATGATTGTAATCGACATTCTAAAGAATCTTCCATGTATTTACCCACTCAATCAACTTGTCTAAATTGCTTTGAAGCCTCTTGGAATCCTCCTCACCACTCACATTCCCACCAAGTTTCATGTTGTCAGGAAAACCTAGAAATAATATATTTGGTTTTCTCATGCACATTATTGTTATAGATTGTGAATAGCTGGAGACTAAACACTGATCCCTGTGGTACACCATGGAGTCACTGTCTATCACTCCAAATAAGATCCATTGATTCCTACTCTTTGTTTCCTGTCTGCTAACCAATTCTCAATCCATGCCAATATATTAACACCAATCCCATGTGCTTTCATTTTCCCACTAACCTCTTCTGTGGCACTTTATCAAAACTATTCTGAAGATCCAAATCCACCATATCCACTGGCTTTTCATTATTTATTCCACTGGTGGAATGAATACCACACACGCAAACTTGAAAGGATCAGGTAGAAATAAAACCCAGGCTTACATACCAGAGACTCACAGATACAGGATAAATCGAAGAATATCATGCAAGAGAAGTGGTTAATAAAAAAAATTTCCTGACAAATTGAATAGGTCCAGAATGAAGCAATACATCAATGTCGAATTTGATGAGGACTGATCAACTGTAACTTTCATACATTGGAAACTGACAGATAGAGTGAAAGTGCAGTCAGTCATAACAGAGATTACATAATAACATACCATTACTGAGTAAATCTTAGATTGGCTTAAAATAGATTAATAGGTGCAGAATGTAGCTGACACTCATACATAATAACTGATAATTATAAGGTATCTTCACATTTAAATGTCAGAATCTGAGAGGCAGACTCAAACACATGATGACCGATTTGACACAGAATAACCCAATATAACATTCACATACCAAACACATTCCAAAAATTGATAAATGCCAAGAGAAACCCACACTCACACATCAGTTATTGGCAGATGCAGAATTAAAGCTCAATAGAGGGGGAGAGGAAAGAAAAACGCCAATCACTTCCAAGTAACAAACTGCTACATAAAAAAAAAATGCTCACACACCAGAAATTCACAGGGGCTATCTTACACTGGCACCCATTTAACCAGGAACTGACAAAAATCGTGGCTAAGTCATTTTTGCACAGCCAGAAAACCTGTAGATAAAGGAGGGGAGGTGCTTGGGGGTGGGTGGGGAGCTGCTGGTGGGGAATCTAATTCACGTACCTGAATATGCACACAGCTGTATAGAACTTACACTCAATATCAAAAAACTGGTAGGTAACGAAATATACACAGTCTCTTATGTCAAAATATCTGGCAAGTATTGAATAAAAAGCACACTCACACAGCAACAGTCAACATGTGCAGTGAAGTGAGACTCAAAGAGCATCAATTACAGAGCAATATCTCTCTTCGCTTGGAAACAGCCGGTATGGCATAAAATACATCAGTGAATCCCAGTGACCGAGAAGTACCCAGTTAGGGTGAATTGCAAAAACCATCAAGTGCAGAACAAACACATTGTGTCAATCTGTATGGAGCGGAAGTAGTTGGCCGCTGTCGTAGTCTTTTTAACGGAGGTGAGCTTGGCCAGGTTCACATGCAGCATCAGGCCCATTGTTTTCTAGATGTTTGATCAGAAAGGGCCAGATCCAAGTTATAGTGAACTGCTGCCATCTCCTGGCAGAGGATGAGCCATGCAACAACATACGGATGCAGCCGAATCACTTGAAATTGGATGATGTAAAGGGGAAATGACAGAATCATATGTATGCAGTGAAGTATATCAATCAAATTCAAAACTCCAAAACTCTATAATGTGATGTGTCGCTACATGCAGATGGTGTCGCTTAGGATAAAGTCTGATGGTCAGACAAAGATTAACATCACTTCTTTGGGCAGGAGTCCTCTCCCTGTTCAACGGATCCTTTCACCCACCTCCAATATTCTCCCTCCACCTGGACCCCTCCCTCTGGAGTCTTACCTTCTCTTGATCTTTTCATTGAGAACTGGAGGCACGACATTAGTCGTCTCAATTTCTCTGCTCCTCTCACCCATTCTAATCTCTCTCTCTCTGAATTTACTGCATTCCATTCCCTCCGGTCCACCCTGACATTGTCATCAAACCCGCTGACAAGGGTGGTGCTGCTGTTGTCTGGCGCACTGACCTCTACCTCGCGGAGGCTGAGCGTCAACTCGCAGACATTTCCTCCTACCTCTCCCTCGACCATGACCCCACCACTGAACATCAAGCCATTGTTTCCAGGACTGTCAGTGACCTCATCTCCTCAGAGGATCTTCCTCCCACAGCTTCCAACCTGATGCTCGCCCAACCTCGGACGCCCGCTTCTATCTCCTACCCAAAATCCACAAACAGAACTGCCCCGGTAGACCGATCGTTTCAGCTTGCTCCTGCCCCACAGAACTCCTTTCTCATTATCTTGACTCCCTTCTCTCTCCCCTTGTCCAGTCCCTTCCCACCTGCATCCATGATTCCTCTGACACCTTACATCACATCAACAATTTCCAGTTCCCTGGCCCCAACCGCTTCCTATTCACCATGGACGTCCAATCCCTCTACACCTCCATCCCCCACCAGGATGGTCTGAGGGCCCTTAGCTTCTTCTTCGAACAGAGGCCCGAACAATGCCCATCCACCACAACTCTCCTCAATCTGGCTGAACTTGTTCTCACACTGAACAATTTCTCCTTCAACTCGTCTCACTTCCTCCAAATATAAGGTGTGGCTATGGGTACCCGCATGGGCCCCAGCTATGCCTGTCTCTTTATGGGGTATGTGGAACATTCCTTGTTCCAGTCCTACTCCGCCTCCCTTCCACAACTCTTTCTCTGGTACATCAATGATTACTACGCTGTTGCTTCATGCTCCCGTCAGGACTTGGAAAAATTTATTAATTTTGCTTCCAATCTCCACCCCTCCTTCATTTTCACGTGGTCCATCTCTGACACTTCCCTTCCTTGACCTCTTTGTCTCAATCTCTGGTGATAGACTCTCCACCAATATCCATTACAAACCTACCGATTCCCACAGCTACCTCGACTACAGCTCCTCACACCCCGCTTCCTGTAAGGACTCCATCCCATTCTCCCAGTTCCTTCGCCTCCATCGCATCTGTTCCGATGATGCTACCTTCAAAAACGGTTCCTCTGACATTTCCTCCTTCTTCCTTAACCGAGGTTTTCCACCCACGGTCATTGACAGGGCCCTCAACCGTGTCCGGCCCATCTCCCGCGCATCTGCCCGCATGCCTTCTCCTCCCTTCCAGCAACATGATAGGGTCCCCCTTGTCCTCACTTATCATCCATCAGCCTCTGCATTCAAAGGATCATCCTCTGCCATTTCCACCAACTCCAGCATGATGCCACCACCAAACACATCTTCCCTTCACCCCCCTATCGGCATTCCATAGGGAAATACCTCTGGGAAATGCTGGTCCACTCCTCCATCAAACCCTACTCCTCAAACCACTCCTATGGCACCACCCCATGCCCACGCAAAAGATGTAACACCTGCCCCTTCACTTCCTCTCTCCTTAACATCCAAGGGCCCAAACACTACTTTCAAGTGAAGCAACATTTCATTTGCATTTCCCCCAACTTAGTCTACTGGATTTGTTTCTCTCAATGTGGTCTCCTCTATATTGGAAAGACCAAACGTAAACTGGGCGACCACTTTGCAGAACACCTGCTGTCTGTTCACAAGAATGACCCAAACCTCACTGTTGCTTGCCATTTTAACACTCCACCCTGCTCTCTTGCCCACATGTCTGTCCTTGGCTTGCTGCATTGTTCCAGTGAAGCCCAACGCAAACTGGAGGAACAACACCTCATCTTCCGACTAGGCACCTTACAGCCTTCCGGTCTGAATATTGAATTCAACAACTTTAGATCGTGAGCTCCCTCCCCCATCCCCACCCCCTTTCTGTTTCCCCCTTCCTTTTGTATTTTCCAATAAATTATATAGATTTTTCTTTTCCCACCTATTTCCATAATTTTTAAATATTTTTAAATCTTTTATGCTCCCCCCACCCCCACTAGAGCTTTACCTTGAGTGCCCTACCCTCCATTCTTAATTAGCACATTTGTTTAGATAATATCACCAACTTTAACACCTATGTGTTCTTTTGTTCTGTTGTTTGTGACATCTTTTGAAGATCTGCTTCTATTATTGCTTGTTTGTCACTACAACCACGCCAACCCCCTCCATTTCTCTCTCTCTCCCACCAGCCAACCACCCCTCCCACCCCCGCCACACACACACACACCTTACACCAGCTTATATTTCACCCCTTTCTTGGACTCACTCAAGTTCTGTCGAAGGGTCATGAGGACTCGAAACGTCAACTCTTTTCTTTTCCGCCAATGCTGCCAGACCTGCTGAGTATTTCCAGGTAATTCAATCAGCCACTCAATATTCGCCTTATATTCCCGGTAAAATTCGGGTTATTTCATTGATCGTTCTGAAACAGGCCAGAATAAAGCTGTTCAGTGCTTCCTGGAACTAGACAACACGCTGCATCGATACAGGCTGATCCATATAAAGCTCGTATACACTGGTACCTCCCAGGTCATGTCATGTCTCAAAGACCCAGGAACAGATGGCGAAAAAGACAGGGTGAAAAAAATGGTGCGATGAGGCCAGAATGATGTGTCTCAAAGTTAGTCCTGATCAAAGTATAAGAAATGATGACATTTATCGTGTGAACTCGGTGGTTTGGGAGCTGTCGTATTCCTGTCAAGCTTTGAATCGAGTTTCGGCAGTTATAAAGGAAGAAAATTCCTGAAAACAGAATTAAATTAAACCATGAATGTTGTGTGACTCACGATATTATTGTTAATGAAAAATGCGCAGATGACAAAGCTGTTTACTTATCTAGCTTTTCCCTCTCCCGCTCTGAGGTTACTTGCTCTCAATGTGAGGCTGTGGGCGGCTCTTAGAAGAGCCTTTGGGTTGTGTGTTATAGAGTCGGGTCGATTTGTTCAGCCGCCGAATCCGTAGAGAGTGCGGCCCTGGCGTTTCAGAGCGTACACCACATCCATGGCGGTGACCGTCTTCCGCTTGGCGTGCTCGGTGTAGGTGACAGCGTCCCTGATCACATTCTCCAGGAAAACCTTCAGCACCCCGCGGGTCTCCTCGTAGATCAGGCCCGAAATGCGCTTGACACCGCCACGGCGAGCCAGGCGGCGGATGGCCGGTTTGGTGATGCCCTGGATGTTATCTCGAAGCACTTTGCGGTGCCGCTTCGCTCCGCCTTTCCCAGTCCTTTGCCTCCTTTCCCTCTGCCAGACATGATGCTTCTTCAGTCAAATCGCTGCTGAATGAGTGGGGAACTGCTTCACGTTCCGCGTTTATACAGCCCGCCCCGACCTGGCTGAGAAAGGCACAGTCAGAGAGAGAGAGAGAGAGAGACAGAGAGAGAGAGAGAGAGGCGGGCCGAGACAGCCTGAGTGACAATCAGGGCAAGTCTCTGGTGAAACAGCCCCTCCTCCTGCCTGCCCGAATTACAATTATTCATCATAATCTGAAGAGAGCTGTACAGAAAACTTTAAACGAAACTGAAATACTTCAACATCATCAACCAACTAGTCAGAAAATCCTAGGTATTAAATCCAATCCTCAAATTAATATCCCCCGCCCTCGATAATGCATTTTTTTATTAAAAGTCAAATGTCTGCATCTAATTCAATCCCTGTCCTGTGCTATACCAACACAACTCTAGACTCGCCTCCTACCCCTCCCCTCCACAATGCCAAATGGGATTGAGAAATTCGCTAACATCTCTTCCAACAGAATTAGAGAAACAACAGGTATGGGCCTGAGTTGTGAGACGGACATTGGACGATGCTCACTCTATTGCTGACTCTCGTCCTGAAAATGTGAACAAGGAAAATATAAACTTTGAATGCACTCTGGCACATCCCGGTTAGGGAGCTGTAAGGTCATCCCTGTGTTTTATTGCATAGTTGGGGAGGGGTCGATTGAAGAGTGTGTCAGTGAGTGAGCGGGAAAATAGGATTTACATGGGAGGAAAACGAAACATTTCCAACTGGAATCTGCTCCCAGCTCCGAGACAGGGATCAAATGATCAGGGGATCAGCTCTTTCATGTGAAATGTGGGTGGCTCTGAGAAGAGCCTTTGGGTTTCAGAGGTTTACAACTTGCTCGGGACCTTTCCCGTCTTTCCTGTCTTTGCTTATCTCGTTTTGGGCTTGGCCCTCGCTTTCGCCACTTTTTTGACGCCCGTCACCTTCTTGGCAGGAGACTTTTTCTTGGCGGCTGCTTTCTTCACCGGCTTTTTTGGAGTTGCCGCCTTCTTGGCTGTTTTCTTGGCGGCTGCTTTCTTGGCTGGGGATTTCTTAGCTGCTGTTTTCTTCGCTGGGGATTTCTTAGCTGCTGCTTTCTTGACTGGAGTTTTCTTGGCCGCTGCTTTCTTTGCCGTCACCTTCTTGGCTGCCGCTTTCTTCACTGGAGATTTCTTGCCAGCTGCTGCCTTCGCCTTCTTCCCCACTTTCCCCGGGGCTGTGTTCTTAGGGACTTTGAAGGACCCCGAGGCGCCCGTGCCCTTGACCTGAACCAGGAAGCCATTCTTCACATTCCTCTTGATGCTTTGCTTGATCTGGGAGCCGAGTTTATCCACATCCAGCCCTTTGCCGCGCAGCGCCTTCTTGATGGCGGGCAGCGACATCCCCTTGCGATCGCTGCAATCCGCCACAACCTTGAGGATCTGCTCGCCCAGCTTGGGACCGGCTGCTCCGCTCCGGGGAGCCGCCTTCTTCTTCTTCTTGGGAGTCTTGACCTGGGCGGCGGGAGCGGCTGGAGGAGCCGTTTCGGCGGCTGCGGTATCGGTCATGTTCCGGGACTCTGCACAAAAACTATCTCTGTCACTGTGAACGGGGTGAGAAATGGAGCCGCTGGTGGCGGCACTGAGCAACTTAAAGGCAGCGAGCGGACGGGGCGGAGACAAGCTGCTGTCAGCTCCAGGCTGCTGCTGCCTCTCTGTGTTTCTCTCTCCTCACAAACTCCCCGATTCCATGGAAATTCCGGCTCTCCAGTGTCCCAGACTGAATCCTTCTTATCTTTGACATTGTAATGTTCGCTGCCGAAAATAATTTTCGCGAATTGAATACTCCCATTTCTACTAAAACCGGATTTACGGCGGCTCCTTCACCCGATCGCTGACATGTCCTCTGCTTTTCGACAGAAATCTAGAAAACAAGGCATAAATGTTCTTGAAATCTCACTTTGGGGTTACGCTAGGGAACAGGGGGAATTTTTGAATGGAAAATATTTTTATTTTTCGCAAGCGGGACTCGGAAATATCATGATCAGAACGGAGACACAAACACAGTTTCATTCCTCTGACTCGCCCGCCCACTTCCAACGCTCTCTTACAAAATATTCACATTCACATCTTCACAAGCTGAAACTACGATGTAATGTAAGGGTCTCAGGAGATAATTACCCCTCTTTTCGAACTTTGCTCGTCTTTCTATTAATTTGCTGCAGATTGTAATTTCAGAAAAAAAATCACGCTCTGAGACATGGGAACCGCAGGTTCTCTGATTCGCAAATTCCGTGGAGGAACCAATCATATGTGACTTCAGGCTATTATCTGAATAGCTCACAGCAAATATTTATTTCTGGTGACAATATAAATTATCTGCTCCCGGTCCCTCCAGAACACCCTGTTTATGTTGCTCCTCCAGAACTGACTGGTCACAATTTCGCAGTTTGCAACGTACACCTATCTCAACAACCAGAGCGGGCCAGTTATATATCAACATGGACTCGCGTATAGTTACGTTCCTGGCAGTGACAGAGCATTAGGGGACACGCTTCGATATTTTTATTAGAGATAATCAGATGAAATGTCAGACCTGAATTTCTGAGAGGGTGGAGAACACTGACGGTGTCACGCATATCAATGGAGGACCGAACACAGCATCAGTATCATTCACAGCACCAGAAGTACAGAGATGGTGGGCGAAAGGGTCCAAGAGTGTAAAGAGAGAGAGGAAGCAACAGTGAATGAGAGAGAGATAGAGAGTGGGAGAGAGAGAGACAGAGAGATTGAGAGTGGCACACTCACAGTTAGGCTAGTGCTATTGCAAGAAGTTTAACCTAAGTTGACAGGGGGCGGGCACATAGAATGTTAGCAGAATCGGAACACATCATAATCCAGTAAAACAATGAAGTCAGAGGGAGTACAGCTGCAATAAGGTTCAAGGGATTAAGGCACAGCTGGATGTCCTCTACTTTAGTGCCAGGTAAAACTGAGGAGTTATGGGTTAGGATTGACACGTGGTATTGTGATATAGTAGCCATCACTGAGACGTGGTTGAGAGAAGGGCAGGATAAGCAGCTCAACATTTTGGGATATAGCATTTTCAGACGAGACAGGGGAGGGGGTCAAAGTGGAGGCGGCATTGCGTTAGTAATTACTGCGTCAGTTACTACAGTAAGGAAGTATCTAATGAAGTTTTAATGGTAGAGTTTAGGATTAAACAGGGTCAACCTCATTATTAAGTGTTAATTTTAGACCCCCATATAGTCAGCAGGAAATTGAGGAGCAACTTTGTGCACAATTTGTGGAGGTTTGTAAAAACAATAACAATAGGGTAATTATATTAGGTGATTTAAACAATTCCCAAAATTAATTGGGATAGACATTATGTAAAAGGCTTGGACGGAGAGGATTTCTTGAAATGTGTACAGCAGAACTTTTTAAGTTAATATGTAGAGAGTTCTACAAGTGGTGGTGCATAGCTGGACCTAATTCTGGGGAATGAAGATGGACAGGAGGCTGAAGTGGTGATGGGCGAGCATTTTAGCAATTGGGACTACCACGTGATACAGAGTAAGTTTCTTATGGAAAAAGAAATCGAAAAGTTGCAAAAAAAAATGATTTGAATTGGGGGAAAGTGGATTTTAGTAAAATAAGGCAGGATCTGACCAAGGTAGACTGGGAAGAGTTAGTTGTGGGGAAATATACAAGGGAAAAGTTGGGGGTGGGGTGTGGGGGGCGCGGGGGAGGGTGGTGTTCACAAAAGAAATGGGGAGCCTACAGGCTCAACATGTTCCCTCTATGGTGATAGGAAGGATTAACTAGCCCAGAGAACTATGGGTGACCAAATATATTCTGGTTATGATGAGAAGGAAAAATGAGGCTTTTAGCAGGTATAAGGGGAGCAAATCAGCAAAGGCAATAGTTCAGAACAGACAGTGCAGGGTGGAGATTAAGAAGGCTAAAAGGAGAACAAAGCTCTGATAAAGCTCTGGCTGGTGAAAGTAGGGAAAATCCCAAGATATTCTATAAGTATATCAATGGGATGGGTATAACCAGGGAAAGAGAAAAACCCATATGGCAGCAACTGGGCAATCTATGGTTGGAGCCAGAGGACATACCTAGATCTTTGAATGAATACTTCAAGTCCATTGTCACAAAAGCGAATGAGGATAAAGTCATCTAACTAGGTGAAGGAGATTGCAAGGCTCTTAAGCAAATTGATATCTGGAGTGACAAGGCATTGGAGGTGTTGGCAAGCTTGCAAATGTACAAATATTCCTGGTCCAGATGATTTTTGTCCCAGACTGATGAGGGAGGCAAGGGAGGAGATGACAGCTGTTCTGACATGAATTTTTAATTCCACTCTGGGCACGCGGGTAGTCCCAGAGGACTGGAGAACAGCTAATGTGGTTCTGCTTTTAAGAAGGGTTGTGGAGATAAACTAGCAGACAAGAGGCCAGTGAGTCGCACGTCAGTGGGAGGTAAACTATTGGAGATTTTTCCGAAGGAGAATATCTATCTGCACTTGGAGAGGCAAGATTTGATTAGGGATAGTAAGCATTTCATTGTCAGCGGGAGGTCATGCCTAACAAATTTGTTTAATTTTTTTGAGGTGACCTGGTATGTAGATGAAGGTACCGCAGTTGATGTAGTTTATATGGATTTCAGCAAAGCTTTTGACAAGGACCCACATGGGAGACTTATAAAGAAGACAAATGCACATGGGATAAAAGATAATTTGATAAGGTAGATTAGTTGAGGGAGGCAGAGAATGATGACGGATGGAAGCTTTAGTGATTGGAAGCCTGTGAACAGTGGTGCACCACAGGGATCTGGGCTCAGTCCTCTATTATTTTTCATTTATATAAATGACATAGATGACTATGTGGGGGTTGATATTAGAAAGTTTGTGGATGACAACGATTTGCTGGGTGGTTAACCATAGCGCTGAATGTCTTGGGCTACAGGCAGGTACATATGGGATTGTCAAAAGGGCAGATCAGTGGCAGATGGAATTTAACGCTGAAAAATGTGTGGTGATACACTTTGGAAGGAGTAATTTCGCAATGAAATATTCAATGAACGGCATGACACTAGGAAGTTCGGAGGAAGAAAGGGACCTTGGCTTGTGTATCCATAGATTTCTGATGGCAGAGGGGAACATTAGTGGGGTGTTGAAAAAAGGCATATCTAAAACTTGCCTTTATCAAACGAGGCATAGTTTATAATAGTAAGGGAGGTCATGTTGGAGTTGTATAGAACCTTGGCGTGGCCACAGCTGGAGTACTGTGTGCAGTTCTGGTCGCCACATTATATGAAGCATGGAATTGAAATGGAAATGTTGCAGAGGCGATTAACCAGGATGCTGCCTTGGATGAAAAGTTTAAGTTATGAAGCGAGGTTGGATGGAATTGTGTTATTTCTGTTGAAGTATAAAATACTGAAGGGCGACCTGATCGTGGTGTACAAGATTATGAGGGGCATAGACAGGGTGGATAGAGAGCAGCTGTTCCCCCTATTTGAAGGGTCAGTCACAAAGGGGCATACGTTCTGGGTGAGGGGCTGAAGGTTTAGGGGGGATGTGAGGAAAAACTTTTTTAGCCAGAGGATGCTGACGGTCTGGAATGAGCTGCATAGGAGGGTGGTGGAGGCGGGTTGCCTCACATCCTTTAAAAAGTACCTGGATGAGCACTTGGCATCTCATAACTTTCAAGGTTCCAATTTATGGTAAATGGGATTATATTGGTAGGTCAGGTGTTTCTCACGTGTCTGTGCAGTCTCCAGGGTACGTAGTGCCTCTTCTGCACCTTGATTCTGTGATTCTGTGAGAGCGAGAAAGAGAGAGACAGGGAATAGTCTCTCTGTGCCTACCATGTGTCCACATAACATCGATTGGTCCTCATATCTATCAGCGGATAGAGGCAGACACATTATCAGCATTTCAATAGAATATGCGCACATCACAATTAATAACTGTGTTGCAAATACCGGCTGGAATCACAGAGGAATATACTTCTCTTGAAATAGTTCAGTGAAAGTTAATGAGTAGATTCCTTGAATAATATTGACTGATGAGGGAATTTTGAGTAAGTTAAATTATAATCATTGGATCATAGAAGATTGGCAGGTTTTCTTTACGAAACACCAAAGAATCTGAGCCTCACCAATAAAACTAATTTAAAACTGTCAAACCCCCAGCAGTGAGAGTTGACGCGGTTCAGCTCCACCTCATCAGACAATTAGACCTCAGCAGGTCTGACAGCATCTGTGAGGGGTGAGGGAGAGACATTCTTCCTCTGCACAGATGTTGTCAGATTGGCTGTGTTTATCCAGCATTTTTTGTTTTTTGTTCCGACATATATTCACTGGGCGGATTGATTTCCTAAACCGGTGAATGAACAGCAAAGATGCTGCAGGGAACGATATCAGTTTGAGATTCATACAGGGATCGTCCACCTGCCTAAAACTCTGCCCGTTCCACACAGCCCCAATTGTGATGCTCATGCTGGAGAACATTGACTGAGGGGAGGAGTAAAAGATGTTGTGTCCGTGACGTCATATCCAGCGATGCGCATGCGCGTTGCTGTACTTCAGTTTCTCAGACATGACTCGAAGAGCGCATGCGCTTCCGTTCTCCAAGACTCCGCCTTTGAAAGCTTTTCACTCAGTGAGCGGGAGACCTGTGTTTCAAACAGATAGAAATGGAAATATTAGGGCCCAGGTAAGCGATTAAACAGCGTTCTGATTCCAGCAGTGCACCGGTGTGTCAGTGTAGACACAGAAATCATCATTGACTGGGGTTAAGTTCGGGGAGAACCGGGATCTGTTTGTAAGAGGCGGAGCGAAGCGGGAACGAGTTCCGGAACTTGGAGTGAGCGGGTGGACGGGGAGAGGCCTTTCTGGGGCTGTGTGTGGCCCTGCTGAGGGAGTCAGAACCTGAGGAAGCTGCAATTGAAAACTATTGGGATTTTCAGTCCTCAAATGTAATGCATATTCCAAGTATTGCTGCTGATTCATGCAACTTGTCGGCATATGGACAGTGGACAGTGGGAACAGGCGGACAGTGAGGATGGGGAACAATCATGTAAAGATCATCTATCTCAGGCACCAGCTTTTCAAGTGATGTGTTATAGAAACATTGTAGCAGAGGCTGTGGGTTTCAGCTGACGGCTCTTGCAATGGGAGCTGGAGATTGAAACCTGACATGCACCAACGTCTCTGTCCGCTCCTTGGATCAGGACAGGTCAGGATTGTTACCGAATGTCACTCAATTGTTTAAAAAGTGCCAAAGCAGGGTGCTGAAGTGGAATCAGACATTGCACGATTTTATTGTTCCTTATGATTTGTAGAGAATTATAACAATTGATTATCAGTTAACAGCTTACATTGATCTATGTTCTTTCAAAAGCCTCCGCTGATCTTGAGTTACAAGAGATATGTCTCTTCCTCTAGGCAAATACATGAAAGGGCTCAGTTTCAAGCTGATGATTCCCCCAGGCAAATTTAAAGTGCAGGCATCTCCTTCTAACTGACAGCAGGTATGATATTAATCACAGAGTGCAGAGATACAGACAAAACTTCATTTCCACCATCACCACGAACAGTAATATTCAAAGTCAAATTAAAGTCATACCAGATAAATGTGCTCAATTCAGTAGTCAAACACTCGGGGGGGGGGGGGGGGGGGGGGAGGGGCGGGGGTGGTGCGGGGTTGAGGAGATGGTTGGAATAATCACAATACACTCCTACTCAGTACCTCTGAATGGCAGGTCCACCAATTTCAGTCCAAACTCACAGCCATTATCAGACTGAAGTGTACTCCATGCATGTCACAAGAATGGAACATTGGCTGCAATTTAAATATCAGGTAATAAAGCTGATTTGAATCCTTGAATGTACCCAGCATTCATAAAGCAACACAATACATTTAATACCAAAGATCTCATACAATGTCATACTTTAATTTTATTCATTCCCGAGATGTGGATTTCGCAGGCTGGGCCAGCATTTTGTTGCACAGGAGAAGATGGTGGCGAGCTGCTTTCTTAAACTACTGCACTCCCTGTGGTGTAGGTACACCCACAGTTCAGTGGGGCATGGATTTCCAGTATTTTGACCCTGCAATAGTAGCATATTTCCAATTCAGAATGGAGAGTGCCCTGGAGGGGAACTTCTAGCTGGTGATGTTCTCATCTATCTGCTACGTTGCCCTGCAGGGTTGACAGGGCTAAGATTGCCATTGTCAATGACCTCTTTGTAGCCATTTGTTAGAACTGAGTGGCTAGCTAGGCCATTTAAGTGTGGGGCTAGATTCACATGTACAAGGATGACAGATTTCCTTCTCTAAAGTATATTAATGACTCAGAAGGGTTTTTACCACAATCGACAATGGTTTCATGGTGACAATTAATTCAATTCATATTTTTTTGTATTTCAAATTCCACGTTTTCCCGTGGCAGGGTTCGAACACAGAACATTGCACTGGGTCTCAAGATTACTAGCCGAATCTCAATGCAGCTATGCCTCAACCTCGCCCGGTAATGATAAAATACTTATTCATTAATAGAGACGCACAAACACATCACATGCCTGAGCAATATTCCTATCGAAGTTATATTGACAGATCTCTACAAACAAGAATGTTTAAAGCTTAACTCATATAGCAGATATTAACATTGTAAAATCACAGACACATACCAGAGATAGAGAGGTGTGGAAGAAAATCAATTTTTCCACAACCGACTTTTCAAAATAGGACGAATTGGGTACCGAGAAAACAGATGTTGAAAGCTACAGTAAAATCACATGTGAAAATGCATAAAAATCAATAAGTTGCTGACCAACACATAACAGCCCATACCAAAGACCAAGCGATAAAGCCAGGGGTGGTCTGGGGCTGTTAGTGTGGGGGGAGGTCCATACTCACACATTAAATTGAAAGCTGTAATGTGAACATCACACTCAAGTAACTCAGGCTGACATGTTCACAGCAAAATCACCAATGACCTATAAGGTGCATGCAGGCCACGGGAAAAGACGTTACTATGATAGGCTTAGATTTAACCACACCTTCACATACCACTGATTATCAGCAAATGATGAAGTTCTCACTCATTAAAAATAACCTGAGCTTCAGCAAAATCTTTCCATGCTCATATTTCTGATCCTGATGCAAACAACAGGAAAATGAATCACACTGACATATCACAGAATTACAGATACAGAACAAAAGCTGCAAATCCACATACCAATAACTGAGAGGCAATGTGTAAATTATGCAAAACATGTCAGAAACAATGAATGTTGGATGCATCCTCACAATTCGGGCAGAGGCAGGTGCAGGATTATAGCCACAAGTGCATTACAGAGAGTCAAAGATACAGAGTAAAGCCCAGAATCAATTACTAACACTTATAAAGTAAAACACACAGCAGGAAATAACTAGGTGCATTTTGAAATCCCCATGCACAGACAGGGAATGAATAAACCCCATGGTAAGATGTTAAAAAGTCAAAGATCTAGTGTGATTCCCCATTCACATAATGTAACATAAACAGTGCACAAGAAAGAAATTCCTCCCATACTAAAGACCAGCAGGTAAATACACACACACGCACAGAGACAAACTCACCTGCAATCTCATAATGATATAGCATTAGGCAACCATCGCCCCTTGTGCACCAGGGCTGAGGTACTGATTCCCCAGCTAAAATAATCATGCATCCCTCTGCTTCGAATGGACATGGGCACATTATTGTTCAAAGAACACATACAGAACAGCATGTCCACCATCACTGAGAGCAGAAATCAGGTTCACATTGATCTCAAGTTTCAGATAGACATGTTCAATGCAACAGGCGAATACAACATAGGAGACAGAATATTTCTCCCCAATTCACACTCACCGAGCACCACAGAATGGTATGTCCATCAATCTCAGTCCAAAACCACAAAGATTATCAGATTATAAGGCAGCTCATTAATTTTAGAAGAGTGCAGCCTTAGCTACAGATTGAAATGTTACAAAATTAATCCTAAAAATGTACCCTGGGTGTTCACAATGGAACACATGTAATTCCCCTCCAAAGATATCATAATATATCTAAAATAAAGAGAAAGTGCAATTTTAATGAATACAGCATGAATATACAACACGTGCCAGGTCAATATTCTCACTATGATCCATAACGTAAGATCATTATAAACTGAATCAAACAGATATGACATACTTAACATGAGTTCCAGCGTCTCATTCACAAAGTCTTTGGCGGAGTTGCAGCTTGAAGTCTACATCTTTGTTCACACAAAACCAATGAATGAAACTTGTCTTTGATAAATGCAAAGTTTCATGTTTAAATGTGCATCAGAGCTGGGAAACAGTAACAGATTAATGCATTGATGAAATAGTTTTCACAAACATGCAAGGGATACACGTTTGGTAAAGACAAAATCTACACATGTATGATAATGGATTCATATACACAGAGCACAAATTTGAGATACAGAATCAGTACAATAACTGAGATTTATGGAATTAATTCCAACACAGCTGACGGTCAGAGGGGAGTCAATTAAATTTCATGTAAATTAATTCCAAAACTACATTCTGTACCAGAGAAAGACAAATAGGAAATTAGCCCGGCACACAGCCACACAAACACTCTCACAGCCACAGAATCATGCTCTAACACAGACAGACACACGTGCAGAGCAAACACACACACAAAGAGGCACATACATAAACACAAATGCGCACACCATCTCTTGCACTCATACACAAACATGCGCACACAGAAACTTAAACACAGGCGCACCCAGGACCTCACATGCACTCTGACAAACAGGCACATGCATAAACAGATGCACACAGTAATAAACTTGCACTTTCCTTGCCACGGATAGTCAAACAGATATTCACAAACGTTCACACCTACAGACACAAACACAAATACACAAGCACATAAAAACACTGAAACACAGAAATGGAATGGCCAAAAGTTCATGAATGCAAATCAAACACACACACACACACACACACACACACACACACACACACATATGCACACACACAGCATATGTGAGTACACATATGGAACTTGGACAGTATCTAAGCAATTAAATTCTGGGCTGGTTGTTATGGAGCATATATTACTCATACACATGCACAGCTGCAAATTTGCAGGAACATAAACATTGCAAGTAAACTTTTGACACTTAGTTGAATCTAACAAGATAGTGAGACACAACTAGGTTAAGATTCTGGAACAGTTACCTCATTTACAAAAATATATGAAAGTAAAATCACTAAAAACACAAAAAAATAAAAGTCATATTCACTGAAAGACGGCTGACAGATAAATAACAAATACACCAGACACTGACAGATATAAAATATGTTTCGCCAAGGCACGCATGCAAGAGACAGAAAGATATTGAGTGAAATCACATTCAAATACTAGTAGCTGACTGGCATGAAATTAAAATATACAAACTAACCAGGGAAATGAGAGATATTCATGGGAATATATTTGAGAAAACAAGAAGATATTAAACCTTAACTCTCCAAATACATATTGACAAGTACAAGAAATAAATTAAAACATAGCAGAGACTGCCAAAAATACTATAATATTTATTCCCATAATGGAGACCGAGAGTTTTAATGTAAAATGAACAACACATCAACAAGACAGAAAGAAACAGAATTAAAGAAATTCTGTTGCACTCCACACACATATCTAAAACTGTCAATTGGAAGAATGACCCACAATCACAATGCAGTTATTGACAGATACAGAAGACATCACATTCACATGCCACAAGCTGACGGAGAGAGGGAGAAAAAAAAAGCTCATTTAAAAGCCAGGAAGTGCCAGAAAGTAAAACAACTAGACATTCACATCGACAGGCTAACACTAGCAATCACTTAGCAGAACCTGACAAGTACTGAGTCACAGTCACATTCAGAATCCTAGGAACTGATTGACTACATGAACAACTACTTGAACTTCACATCTAATTCCAGATGTTGAGACATTCAAATGAAATCCCACATTTGTGGATAGTGCAATAACATATTAGTTATAGAGTTAATCCAACTCATGCAAAAATGACAGATACTGACTGATACACAGAGGGGAAAATATATTCATTCACATATAAGATACTGGAGGTAACAAAATGAATGCAGCTCGATCACATTTCACCACCCTCCAAGTGAAAATGTTTCTACTCATCACTGTCCTAAATGGCCTACCCCCTATCCTGAGATTATGAACACTTGTTCTATACTTCCCAGTCAGAGGAAACATCATCCCTGCATCAGGTCTGTCCAGCCCTGTCAGTATTTTAACTACATCCCCATTTCATTCTACAAAACGTCAGTGAATACAGATAGAAACTGTCCAATTTCTCCTCATGCAACAATCCTTCCAGCCCATGAATCTGCCTGGTGATCATTTGCTGCACGGAGGTACCCCCGTATATCCAAATTTCCCAACCTATCACTATTTAAATAAACTCTGCCATTCTTTTTTACGTGCCAAAGTGGATAAATTCACACCTATCCATGTTATAGAGTGTCTGCCCTTTTTTTTGTCCACTCCCTCATCTTCTCTCAATATCCATGAACACTCTTAATTTCCTCCTCATCTCTCACCTTCTCTGCTAGCTTTATGTCATCAGCAATCTTAGCAATATTACCTTTGGTTCCTTCATCAAAATAATTGTTGTTTATTCTGAATATTGTGGTCCAGGCACTGATCTCTTCGCTACATCACTTGTCACCTCCTGCCATTCTCAAAAAGACTGATTTATTCCTGCTCTCTGTTTCCTGTTTGCTAATCTTTTCTGAATAAATGCCCATATAATATAACCCCATCCAGTTCAGTTCAATGCAATACACTAACCTCTTTTGTGGGGCTTTATCAACAGCTTCCTGAAAATCCAAATGCACCATTTCATTTGGTTTTCCCTTGTCTATTTTGCTTGTTACCTCTCCAGAAAAGCTCCAATAGGTTTGTCCAACATGATTTCCTTTCATTGCTATTGTCTAAGTGTCCTGTAATGACATGAAAGACAATCGTTCTGTCATTCCTTGTTTATCCCTATTTTTTTTGTTGGAATAATAGCCATTACAGATTAAAGTTCACATTTATATATCATGAAGAGACAGGTATTCCAAACACCCATAGCAGAATTTAACAGATAATGTTGGGAATAAAAGGACAATAGGGACATACTCTGATGTTAGCAGCAACATATGTCGACTGAAATATAACATAATGTCCAGGGATTGACATGCACCAGGTAAAATCCACACTGACTTAAAACTGAATGTTGCAGAGATAAAATCAAATACCGAAATATATTTAGGTGTTTTCAATTTAGGAAGAAAAACTCAATATTATTGACCAGAGCGTGTCAGTGAATGAAAGCTACATTTCAATGCCAGATAATGATGGGTAGGCTTAATCCCAGAATCACATAGCCTGCAGAGAATTGTCATTTTTATTTTTTTGTCTGGAATACATAAAAACTTAAGAAATAGGAGCAGGAGTAGGCAATTAAACACCTCGATCCTGCCCAGCCTTTCATTACGATCATGGCTGATCTCATTTTGGCCTCAACGACATTTTGCTGCCCTCTCCCCATAACCTTTCAACCCGTTACTAATAAAAAAATCTGTCTATCTCCTCCTTTAATGTATTCAGCGACCCAGCATCCACTGCAATCTGAGGAATTGAATTCCAGACCTTCATGACCCTTTGAGGACAGTAATTCCTCCTAATCTCTGATTTAAATCTACCACCATTTAGACTAAAGCTATGGCCTTTCCTTGTAGGATGCTCGACATGGGGCAACATATCGCTCCATGTCTACTTTGTGTATCCCCTTTAGCATCTTATTTACCTCAATAATATCTCCTCTCAACCTTCCAAACTCGGGCGACTGTCGGTCTAAACTGCTCAATCCCTCCTCATTGATTCCAGAGACGCGAGTCCAATCTAATCTAGTGAACCTCCTCCAAACCGCCTCCAGTGCAATTACATCCTTCCTCAAGCGAGGGCACCAAAACTGTGAATACAAAGAAAGCTTGCTGCTTCAGAATAAACCCTGCCTTGTTGCATAAATGTAATCAAGCAGAGTTTATCTTTGATCCCTCAAAGATGCTATCCCTCACCAGCATTATGAAAGTTGATTTGATCAATTCATTCCGTATAAGCCCTGGCGGAGTAGGAAGCCTTAGTTTCAATACTGGCCAATCTGCACCAAAAAAAATGTGCACGCCGCTCTTGACACTCACAAACATGTATAAAACAAAAGTTTGGATTCTGGAAAATTGGCGCCTTTATTATCTTGAAAACAAAGAAAACTGCGGATGCTGGAAATCCGAAACAAAAACAGAATTACCTGGAAAAACTCAGCAGGTCTGGCAGCATCGGCGGAGAAGAAAAGAGTTGACGTTTCGAGTCCTCATGACCCTTCGACAGAACTTGATTTCGAGTCCAGGAAAGAGTTGAAATATAAGCTGGTTTAAGGTGTATGTGTGGGGGGGCGGAGAGATAGAGAGAGAGACAGAGGTGCTTGTGTAGACAAACAAGCAGTGATAGAAGCAGATCATCAAAAGATGTCAGTAACAATGGTACAAAAGAACACATAGGTGTTAAAGTTAAAGTTGGTGATATTATCTAAACGAATGTGCTAATTAAGAATGGATGGTAGGGCACTCAAGGTACAGCTCTAGTGGGGGTGGGGGGAGCATAAAAGATTTTAAAATATTTAAAAATAATGGAAATAGGTGGGAAAAGAAAAATCTATAAAATTTATAGGGAAAAAAAAAGGGGGAAAAAAGGGGGAAACAGAAAGGGTTTGGGGATGGGGGAGGGAGCTCACGACCTAAAGTTATTGAATTCAATATTCAGACCGGAAGGCTGTAAGGTGCCTAGTCGGAAGATGAGGTGTTGTTCCTCCAGTTTGCGTTGGGCTTCACTGGAACAATGCAGTAAGCCAAGGACAGACATGTGGGCAAGAGAGCAGGGTGGAGTGTTAAAATGGCAAGCCACAGGGAGGTTTGGGTCATTCTTGCGGACAGACCGCAGGTGTTCTGCAAAGCGGTCGCCCAGTTTACGTTTGGTCTCTCCAATGTAGAGGAGACCACATTGGGAGCAACGAATGCAGTAGACTAAGTTGGGGGAAATGCAAGTGAAATGCTGCTTCACTTGAAAGGAATGTTTGGGCCCTAGGACGGTGAGGAGAGAGGAAGTGAAGGGGCAGGTGTTACATCTTTTGCGTGGGCATGGGGTGGTGCCATAGGAGGGGGTTGAGGAGTAGGGGGTGATGGAGGAGTGGACCAGGGTGTCCCGGAGGGAGCGATCCCTACGGAATGCCGATAAGGGGGGTGAAGGGAAGATGTGTTTGGTGGTGGCATCATGCTGGAGTTGGCGGAAATGGCGGAGGATGATCCTTTGAATGCGGAGGCTGGTGGGGTGATAAGTGAGGACAAGGGGGACCCTATCATGTTTCTGGGAGGGAGGAGAAGGCGTGAGGGCGGATGCGCGGGAGATGGGCCGGACACGGTTAAGGGCCCTGTCAACGACCGTGGGTGGAAAACCTCGGTTAAGGAAGAAGGAGGACATGTCAGAGGAACCGTTTTTGAAGGTAGCATCATCGGAACAGATGTGACGAAGGCGAAGGAACTGGGAGAATGGGATGGAGTCCTTACAGGAAGCGGGGTGTGAGGAGCTGTAGTCGAGGTAGCTGTGGGAGTCGGTGGGTTTGTAGTGGATATTGGTGGACAGTCTATCACCAGAGATTGAGACAGAGAGGTCAAGGAAGGGAAGGGAAGTGTCAGAGATGGACCACGTGAAAATGATGGAGGGGTGGAGATTGGAAGCAAAATTAATAAATTTTTCCAAGTCCCGACGAGAGCATGAAGCAGCACCGAAGTAATCATCGATGTACCGGAGAAAAAGTTGTGGAAGGGGGCCGGAGTAGGACTGCAACAAGGAATGTTCCACATACCCCATAAAGAGACAGGCATAGCTGGGGCCCATGCGGGTACCCATAGCCACACCTTTTATTTGGAGAAAGTGAGAGGAGTTGAAGGAGAAATTGTTCAACGTGAGAACAAGTTCAGCCAGACGGAGGAGAGTAGTGGTGGATGGGGATTGTTCGGGCCTCTGTTCGAGGAAGAAGCTAAGGGTCCTCAGACCATCCTGGTGGGGGATGGAGGTGTAGAGGGATTGGACGTCCATGGTGAAGAGGAAGCGGTTGGAGCCAGGGAACTGGAAATTGTTGATGTGACGTAAGGTGTCAGAGGAATCACGGATGTAGGTGGGAAGGGACTGGACAAGGGGAGAGAGAAGGGAGTCAAGATAACGAGAAATGAGTTCTGTGGGGCAGGAGCAAGCTGAGACGATCGGTCTACCAGGGCAGTTCTGTTTGTGGATTTTGGGTAGGAGATAGAAGCGGGCCGTCCGAGGTTGGGCGACTATCAGGTTGGAAGCTGTGGGAGGGAGATCCCCAGAGGAGATGAGGTCAGTGACAGTCCTGGAAACAATGGCTTGATGTTCAGTGGTGGGGTCATGGTCCAGGGAGAGGTAGGAGGAAGTGTCTGCGAGTTGACGCTCAGCCTCCGCGAGGTAGAGGTCAGTGCGCCAGACAACAACAGCACCACCCTTGTCAGCGGGTTTGATGACAATGTCAGGGTTGGACCTGAGAGAATGGAGTGCAGTAAGTTCAGAGAGAGACAGGTTAGAATGGGTGAGAGGAGCAGAGAAATTGAGACGACTAATGTCGCGCCGACAGTTCTCAATGAAAAGATCAAGAGAAGGTAAGAATCCAGAGGGAGGGGTCCAGGTGGAGGGAGAATATTGGAGATGGGTAAAAGGATCTGTTGAACTGGGAGAGGACTCCTGCCCAAAGAAGTGAGCCCGGAGACGAAGACGGCGAAAGAAGAGTTCAGCATCATGCCGAGTCCGAAATTCATTGAGGTGAGGGCGTAAGGGTATGAAACTAAGTCCTTTGCTGAGCACTGAACGTTCAGCATCGGAGAGGGGAAGGTCAGGGGGTATAGTGAATACACGGCTGGGGCTGGGATTGGAAGATGGGGTGGGGACGGAGGGACAGGCTGGGGTGGAGGGTCCTAGATGGGTGTTGGTGTCGATGAGTTGTTGGAGCTTGCGTTCCTTAGCAGTTGAGAGAAAGAGAAAAAGTTTCTTGTTGAGGCGTCGGATGAGCCGAAGGATAAAATGAAACTGGGGGCACGCGCAGCTTTGAAAAAGGGTACGGCGGTGCTGCTGGAGGGAAAGGTCGAGTGTGTTCATATGGCGGCGCATGGCACTGAGTGTGGATTTCAGAATGTGACGGGAACAGCAGTCTGAGAAACGTTTTATGTCCCGGAGATACCGGTAATCCTGGGTGGGTTCGAAAGATGAGGGGTGGAATTTCAGTTGAAATCCACGTGGGGTAAGTCGGAGATGGAGGCAGTCACTGAGAAAGGAGATATGGCTGTGAAAGCGGGTTTTAGTAAACACCTTGTCAAACACTAGGAGGGAAATGGAAAGCAAAGAAGGTGAACAAGGCAACAGAGAGATACGGAAATCTTGTCGCAGAGAGGAACAGAACTTCTTCAAGGAGGTAGGCATTTCTTGAAGAGCAGTGGCAGTCAATTAAACACAGAGTTGAAAACAAAGAAAACTGCGGATGCTGGAAATCCGAAACAAAAACAGAATTACCTGGAAAAACTCAGCAGGTCTGGCAGCATCGGCGGAGAAGAAAAGAGTTGACGTTTTGAGTCCTCATGACCCTTCGACAGAACTTGATTTCGAGTCCAGGAAAGAGTTGAAATATAAGCTGGTTTAAGGTGTATGTGTGGGGGGGCGGAGAGATAGAGAGAGAGACAGAGGTGCTTGTGTAGACAAACAAGCAGTGATAGAAGCAGATCATCAAAAGATGTCAGTAACAATGGTACAAAAGAACACATAGGTGTTAAAGTTAAAGTTGGTGATATTATCTAAACGAATGTGCTAATTAAGAATGGATGGTAGGGCACTCAAGGTACAGCTCTAGTGGGGGTGGGGGGAGCATAAAAGATTTTAAAATATTTAAAAATAATGGAAATAGGTGGGAAAAGAAAAATCTATAAAATTTATAGGGAAAAAAAAAAGGGGGAAAAAAGGGGGAAACAGAAAGGGGGTGGGGATGGGGGAGGGAGCTCACGACCTAAAGTTATTGAATTCAATATTCAGACCGGAAGGCTGTAAGGTGCCTAGTCGGAAGATGAGGTGTTGTTCCTCCAGTTTGCGTTGGGCTTCACTGGAACAATGCAGTAAGCCAAGGACAGACATGTGGGCAAGAGAGCAGGGTGGAGTGTTAAAATGGCAAGCCACAGGGAGGTTTGGGTCATTCTTGCAGACAGACCGCAGGTGTTCTGCAAAGCGGTCGCCCAGTTTACGTTTGGTCTCTCCAATGTAGAGGAGACCACATTGGGAGCAACGAATGCAGTAGACTAAGTTGGGGGAAATGCAAGTGAAATGCTGCTTCACTTGAAAGGAATGTTTGGGCCCTTGGACGGTGAGGAGAGAGGAAGTGAAGGGGCAGGTGTTACATCTTTTGCGTGGGCATGGGGTGGTGCCATAGGAGGGGGTTGAGGAGTAGGGGGTGATGGAGGAGTGGACCAGGGTGTCCCGGAGGGAGCGATCCCTACGGAATGCCGATAAGGGGGGTGAAGGGAAGATGTGTTTGGTGGTGGCATCATGCTGGAGTTGGCGGAAATGGCGGAGGATGATCCTTTGAATGCGGAGGCTGGTGGGGTGATAAGTGAGGACAAGGGGGACCCTATCATGTTTCTGGGAGGGAGGAGAAGGCGTGAGGGCGGATGCGCGGGAGATGGGCCGGACACGGTTGAGGGCCCTGTCAACGACCGTGGGTGGAAAACCTCGGTTAAGGAAGAAGGAGGACATGTCAGAGGAACCGTTTTTGAAGGTAGCATCATCGGAACAGATGCGACGAAGGCGAAGGAACTGGGAGAATGGGATGGAGTCCTTACAGGAAGCGGGGTGTGAGGAGCTGTAGTCGAGGTAGCTGTGGGAGTCGGTGGGTTTGTAGTGGATATTGGTGGACAGTCTATCACCAGAGATTGAGACAGAGAGGTCAAGGAAGGGAAGGGAAGTGTCAGAGATGGACCACGTGAAAATGATGGAGGGGTGGAGATTGGAAGCAAAATTAATAAATTTTTCCAAGTCCCGACGAGAGCATGAAGCAGCACCGAAGTAATCATCGATGTACCGGAGAAAAAGTTGTGGAAGGGGGCCGGAGTAGGACTGCAACAAGGAATGTTCCACATACCCCATAAAGAGACAGGCATAGCTGGGGCCCATGCGGGTACCCATAGCCACACCTTTTATTTGGAGAAAGTGAGAGGAGTTGAAGGAGAAATTGTTCAACGTGAGAACAAGTTCAGCCAGACGGAGGAGAGTAGTGGTGGATGGGGATTGTTCGGGCCTCTGTTCGAGGAAGAAGCTAAGGGCCCTCAGACCATCCTGGTGGGGGATGGAGGTGTAGAGGGATTGGACGTACATGGTGAAGAGGAAGCGGTTGGAGCCAGGGAACTGGAAATTGTTGATGTGACGTAAGGTGTCAGAGGAATCACGGATGTAGGTGGGAAGGGACTGGACAAGGGGAGAGAGAAGGGAGTCAAGATAACGAGAAATGAGTTCTGTGGGGCAGGAGCAAGCTGAGACGATCGGTCTACCAGGGCAGTTCTGTTTGTGGATTTTGGGTAGGAGATAGAAGCGGGCCGTCCGAGGTTGGGTGACTATCAGGTTGGAAGCTGTGGGAGGGAGATCCCCAGAGGAGATGAGGTCAGTGACAGTCCTGGAAACAATGGCTTGATGTTCAGTGGTGGGGTCATGGTCCAGGGAGAGGTAGGAGGAAGTGTCTGCGAGTTGACGCTCAGCCTCCACGAGGTAGAGGTCAGTGCGCCAGACAACAACAGCACCACCCTTGTCAGCGGGTTTGATGACAATGTCAGGGTTGGACCTGAGAGAATGGAGTGCAGTAAGTTCAGAGAGAGACAGGTTAGAATGGGTGAGAGGAGCAGAGAAATTGAGACGACTAATGTCGCGCCGACAGTTCTCAATGAAAAGATCAAGAGAAGGTAAGAATCCAGAGGGAGGGGTCCAGGTGGAGGGAGAATATTGGAGATGGGTAAAAGGATCTGTTGAACTGGGAGAGGACTCCTGCCCAAAGAAGTGAGCCCGGAGACGAAGACGGCGAAAGAAGAGTTCAGCATCATGCCGAGCCCGAAATTCATTGAGGTGAGGGCGTAAGGGTATGAAACTAAGTCCTTTGCTGAGCACTGAACGTTCAGCATCGGAGAGGGGAAGGTCAGGGGGTATAGTGAATACACGGCTGGGGCTGGGATTGGAAGATGGGGTGGGGACGGAGGGACAGGCTGGGGTGGAGGGTCCTAGATGGGTGTTGGTGTCGATGAGTTGTTGGAGCTTGCGTTCCTTAGCAGTTGAGAGAAAGAGAAAAAGTTTCTTGTTGAGGCGTCGGATGAGCCGAAGGATAAAATGAAACTGGGGGCACGCGCAGCTTTGAAAAAGGGTACGGCGGTGCTGCTGGAGGGAAAGGTCGAGTGTGTTCATATGGCGGCGCATGGCACTGAGTGTGGATTTCAGAATGTGACGGGAACAGCAGTCTGAGAAACGTTTTATGTCCCGGAGATACCGGTAATCCTGGGTGAGTTCGAAAGATGAGGGGTGGAATTTCAGTTGAAATCCACGTGGGGATCCCCTTTCTGTTTCCCCCTTTTTTCCCCCTTTTTTTTTTCCCTATAAATTTTATAGATTTTTCTTCTCCCACCTATTTCCATTATTTTTAAATATTTTAAAATCTTTTATGCTCCCCCCACCCCCACTAGAGCTGTACCTTGAGTGCCCTACCATCCATTCTTAATTAGCACATTCGTTTAGATAATATCACCAACTTTAACTTTAACACCTATGTGTTCTTTTGTACCATTGTTACTGACATCTTTTGATGATCTGCTTCTATCACTGCTTGTTTGTCTACACAAGCACCTCTGTCTCTCTCTCTATCTCTCCGCCCCCCCACACATACACCTTAAACCAGCTTATATTTCAACTCTTTCCTGGACTCGAAATCAAGTTCTGTCGAAGGGTCATGAGGACTCGAAACGTCAACTCTTTTCTTCTCCGCCGATGCTGCCAGACCTGCTGAGTTTTTCCAGGTAATTCTGTTTTTGCCTTTATTATCTTCTTGTCCAGAGGCAAAACCAGAAACTGACAGTTTCGGGTAAAGTGTAGACGAGGAAAAGAGAGCGTGAAACCCTCTAACATTCTGTAACGGAACTGCTTTAATATTAAGCATTAGAACGACTTGTATAGGAATTTTCCTTTGTTTAGCAAAGACGATTTCTGTGCGATATTTCCTTCGATTACTTTTTTGGCGGTCGTTTACTATTTGAAATATAAAATCGTTTGTTTAACTGATGATTTGGCGCCTTTAACTTCCGACTTCCGACGTTGCTTGCCCGCATTGGTGAGTCAGGCAGAAATCTGATTGGTAATATAAAGAATATTATGAGCTATAATACAATTGACCAATCAGCTGTGAGCACACCGCCATTCCTCCAGAGGGTATAAGAGAACTGAAAGAAGGCGGATATCAGCATTCTCTGTGAAAGTGCGTGTGAGATTGTTACAATGTCTGGAAGAGGAAAGACCGCTGGGAAAGCTCGGTCCAAGGCCAGGTCTCGCTCCTCCCGGGCCGGACTGCAGTTCCCTGTGGGCCGCGTTCACAGGCTGCTGAGGAAGGGTAACTACGCTGAGCGTGTGGGTGCCGGAGCCCCGGTCTACCTGGCCGCCGTGCTGGAGTACCTGACGGCTGAAATCCTCGAGCTGGCCGGTAACGCGGCCCGGGACAACAAGAAGACCCGCATCATCCCCAGGCACCTGCAGCTGGCCGTCCGCAACGACGAGGAGCTGAACAAGCTGCTGGGAGGGGTGACTATCGCTCAGGGCGGGGTGCTGCCTAATATCCAGGCCGTGCTACTGCCCAAGAAGTCTGGCGCCTCTGCCGCCGCCAAGACCAAGTGAAGCGACCATTCTTTAAACTGAGAACCCAAAGGCTCTTTTCAGAGCCACTCACTTAATCAGTGTAAAGGGACGACCTGTTGTCTATCCGGATGTGCGATAACATCCCTAACGATTCGGAATGACATTATAGTTCTAATTCGATCTGTGAGAGCCGACGTTTCGAGTCTTCATGACCCTTCGACGGAACTTTTTGTTTTGCATTTCCAGCATCCGCAGTTCTCTTTGTTTTTATCAGGAGTCTGTGCTGCATCTATATATGAGTAATTTCCAATGTTCAGGAAGACGTTCTTTAATAATTAACTCATCCCATTTCTAATTAAATGATTTGAAATTGCATACAAATATAAACAGAATCAGCTCAAAATCCCAAATGCAGTAGAGGGAGGGAATCGGGTAAACAAAATGAATGAAAATAAATTGTCGCTGTGAGGGTTTTAGGAACTGCAGCTTCTAATAAGAAATCGCTGCTCTTTCTCTGACCGACTAGGCGGCGTTTAAAAGGGCCTTTGTTGCAAGTGGAACTGAATCCGGGTTTTAGTGCGTGTGAACATTCCGATCGCTTCGCCAGGAAAACATTTCTGATGATATCAGTGGGTTAGAGTGAGACGCATCCTGCTAGCACTGTTACATGTTACAGACATCAGTAGTATGTGCTGGATCTAGTTATACCCAAACTCCTCTATTTGGAAAAACGATCCCTTATCATTAAAATAATCGCCTTTGAAATGATCTCAGATCGTCTGAAACATCCGGTAAAGGGAACAAAGGACAGTTACCGGGTGACTAAGTGAGGAAAATAAACTGTAGGCCTGAGAGGCTAAAGTGCTGTTGTGGTTAAGAGATGGCAGCTCTTCCTCTGACCGACTTGGTGGCTCTTAAAAGAGCCTTTGTGGCACTTGGTGCTGAGGTGGGGTGTTTAGGCGCGCTCCCCGCGGATACGGCGGGCCAGCTGGATGTCTTTGGGCATGATGGTGACCCGCTTGGCGTGGATGGCGCACAGGTTGGTGTCCTCAAAGAGCCCCACCAGGTAAGCCTCGCTGGCCTCCTGCAGGGCCATGACGGCCGAGCTCTGGAAGCGCAGGTCGGTCTTGAAGTCCTGAGCGATCTCCCGCACCAGGCGCTGGAAGGGCAGTTTGCGGATCAGCAGCTCGGTGGATTTCTGGTAGCGGCGGATCTCCCGCAGAGCCACAGTGCCGGGCCTGTAGCGATGGGGCTTCTTCACGCCGCCCGTGGCTGGAGCGCTCTTGCGGGCAGCTTTGGTCGCCAGCTGCTTGCGGGGAGCTTTCCCTCCGGTCGACTTGCGCGCTGTCTGCTTGGTCCTGGCCATGATAACAAACGCTGTGGAACACACACTCTGAGAATGATGAAGCCGCTCTGTGTCTGTCTATTTAAGACATTGTCCGTCACCTCCCTCCTCTCCTGATTGGATGCAGCGCAATCCCGCCGAGAAATTTGAAAAGAGCAGCGGGGCTGCATGGATTTCTGGGCCCTGATTGGTGGAGCAGAAACTGACAGTTCATCAATTTCAAAATGCCCGCCAATTTCAGAGGGACGAGTAACTGAAATTATAATAAACCTAGTTTGATAGCGGATAAAATAAATCTCATTGTGAATATATCAGAAAATCTCAATGTATGCGAGCCCCATTTTGATCCCACCTCTGACTTCCTGCTTTTGAACGCGGATTAAATTATTTCATAAAAGCAAAAAAACTGCGGATGCTAGAAATCCAAGGCAAAAATAAAAATACCTGCAAAAACTCAGATGGTCTGGCAGCATCTGAGGAGTGGAACAGTTAATGTTTCGGATCCGAATAACACTTTACGAGAACTAAGTAAAAATAGAAAAGATGTGAAACATAAGCTGGTTTAAGGGGGGGTGGGGGTACTGGGGGGTGGGTGGGACAGGTAGAGCTGTACAGAGGGCCAGTGGTAGGTGGAGATAGCCAAAAGATGTCACAGACCAACGGACAAAGAGGTATTGAATGTGGTGATATTATCTATGAAATGTGCTAATTAAGGGTAGAAAGCAGGACAAGCAAGGTACAGACGGAAATAAAAACAAAGAAAACTGCGGATGCTGGAAATCCAAAACAAAAACAGAATTACCTGGAAAAACTCAGCAGGTCTGGCAGCATCCTTCTGTCGAAGGGTCATGAGGACTCGAAACGTCAACTCTTTTCTTCTCCGCCGATGCTGCCAGACCTGCAGAGTTTTTCCTGGTAATTCTGTTTTTGTTAAGGTACAGACGGTATCGGTTTATTCATTTCAAAGCTCTATTGATCTAAAAGAGAAAATAATGTGCCTCCTGTTTTAATAGTGGGGTAGGCGTTGTGGGTGGGGGTTCTCGCGCACCCTTTTTGTAAATCATATTTACCTCTGATTAAATTTTTGAACTGTCTTCCACATAATGCATAAATGCATCTTCACAGTCCAAACCATGCACGAAAAGCAGTGTTTCCGGTTAACCTTTCGGTTCGGCCTGGGATGCAGAATCGAGTTGATTAAAGGTAGTTTTATCTTTCAGTCAGTAAATAGGTAATATTCTGTCTCATGCTTGCTGCAAGATCTCTTTTAAACATATTCCGCGGTAAGCGACACTCAATATTTGCCTTACATTCCCGTTTAAATTCGGATTCAATCACTGATGGCTCTCAAACAGGCCAGAATAAAGCTTAAATAAAGCGCTTCCTGTGAACAGTCAACATGCTTCATCGATACAGGTTGATCCATATAAAGCTCGTATACTGGTACCTTCCAGGCCCTGTTATGTTACAAAGACACAGGAACAGATGGCGAAGAAAAAAAAAAGGGTGAAAATAGTCTGATGAAGCGAGAATGATGTGTCTCAAAATAGTTACTCCTGATCAAAGTATAATAAATGTTGGCCTTTATCTTGTTAACTCGGTGTTATTTTGGAATCTGTCCTGTTTCTCAGTCAAGCTTTGAATCGAGTTTCGGCAGGTATAAAGGAAGCGTATTCCTGAAAACAAAATTAAAATAAAACGATGAATTTTGTGTGACTCACGATTATATTGTTAATGGAAAATGCGCAGATCACAAAGCTGTGTATTTTTAAAACTACATCGAGCTTTTCCCTCTCCCGCTCTGAGGTCACTTGCTCTCAATGTGAGGTTGTGGGCGGCTCTTAGAAGAGCCTTTGGGTTGTGTTATAGAGTCAGGTCGATTTGTTCAGCCGCCGAATCCGTAGAGAGTGCGGCCCTGGCGTTTCAGAGCGTACACCACATCCATGGCGGTGACCGTCTTCCGCTTGGCGTGCTCGGTGTAGGTGACAGCGTCCCTGATCACATTCTCCAGGAAAACCTTCAGCACCCCGCGGGTCTCCTCGTAGATCAGGCCCGAAATGCGCTTGACACCGCCACGGCGAGCCAGGCGGCGGATGGCCGGTTTGGTGATGCCCTGGATGTTATCGCGAAGCACTTTGCGATGCCGCTTTGCTCCGCCCTTCCCCAGCCCTTTGCCTCCTTTCCCTCTGCCAGACATGATGCTTCTTCAGTCAAATCGCTGCTGAATGAGTAGGGGAGCAGCTTCACGTTCCTCTTTTATACAGCCAGCCCCGACCTGGCTGAAAAAGGGAGACTTAAAGAGAGAGTGAGAGAGGCGGGGCGAGACAGCCTGAATGACAGACAGGGCAATGTCTCTGGTAACACAGCCCCTCCTCCTGCCTGCCCGAAATACATTTATTCATCAAATTCTGAACAGAGCTGTTCAAAAAGCTAAAAACGTAACTGAAATACTTCAACATCATAAACCAGCTAGTTCGGAAATCGTAGTTATTGAATCCAATCCTCTCAGTAATATCCCCACCTCGATACTGCATTTCTATTAAAAGTCAAATGTCTGCATCTATTTCAATTCCTCTCCTATTCTATACCAACACATCTCTAGACTCGTCTCCAACCCCTCCCCTCCACACTGCCAAAAGATATTGAGAAATTCGCTAACATCTCTTGCAACAGAATGAGAGAAACAACAGGTATGGGCCTCAGTTGTGAAGCAGACTTTGGAGCGATGCTCACTCTATTGCTGACTCTCACCCTGAAAATGTGAATAAAAAAAGGATAAACTTTCAATGCACTCTGACACATCTCGGTTAGGGAGCTGTAAGGTCATCCCTGTGTTTTATTGCATAGTTGGTGAGCGGTCGAGTGGATCAGTGAGTGAGGGGAAAATGGGATTTACGTGGGAGGAAAAGGATGCATTTCCATCTGAAATCTGCTCCCAGCTCCGAGACAGGGATCAAATGATCAGGGGATCAGCTCTTTCATGTGAAATGTGGGTGGCTCTGAGAAGAGCCTTTGGGTTCAGAGGTTTACAACTTGCTCGGGACCTTTCGCTTCTTTCCTGCCTTTGCTTATCTCGTTTTGGGCTTGGCCCTCGCCTTGGCCACTTTTTTGACGCCCGTCACCTTCTTGGCAGGAGACTTTTTCTTGGGGGCTGCTTTCTTCACCGGCTTTTTTGGAGTTGCCGCCTTCTTGGCTGTTTTCTTGGCTGGGGATTTCTTGGCTGGGGATTTCTTAGCTGCTGCTTTCTTGACTGGAGTTTTCTTGGCCGCTGCTTTCTTTGCCGTCACCTTCTTGGCTGCCGCTTTCTTCACTGGAGATTTCTTGCCAGCTGCTGCCTTCGCCTTCTTCCCCACTTTCCCCGGGGCTGTGTTCTTAGGGACTTTGAAGGATCCCGAGGCGCCCGTGCCCTTGACCTGAACCAGGAAGCCATTCTTCACATTCCTCTTGATGCTTTGCTTGATCTGGGAGCCGAGTTTATCCACATCCAGCCCTTTGCCGCGCAGCGCCTTCTTGATGGCGGGCAGCGACATCCCCTTGCGATCGCTGCAATCCGCCACAACCTTGAGGATCTGCTCGCCCAGCTTGGGACCGGCTGCTCCGCTCCGGGGAGCCGCCTTCTTCTTCTTCTTGGGAATCTTGACCTGGGCGGCGGGAGCGGCTGGAGGAGCCGTTTCGGCGGCTGCGGTATCGGTCATGTTCCAGGACTCTGCACAAAAACTATCTCTGTCAATGTGAACGGGGTGAGAAATGGAGCCGCTGGTGGCGGCACTGAGCAACTTAAAGGCAGCGAGCGGACGGGGCGGAGACAATCTGCTGTCAGCTCTAGGCTGCTGCTGCCTCTCTGTGTTTCTCTCTCCTCACAAACTCCCCAATTCCATGGAAATTCCGGCTCTCCAGTGTCCCAGACTAAATCCTTCTTATCTCTGACATTGTAACGTTTGCTGTCGAAATGATTTCTCGCGAATTGAAGACTCCATGCTCGACATTACGGCAATTTTCCGCCGCGCTGAGCAGTCTCTCTCACCCGATCGCTGGGAATTTCTCTACTTTTGGACCGAAATATGGAAATGAGAACAGAAATTGCCTTGAAAACTCGCTTTGGGGTTAAGTAGGGGATGTGAGGGAATGTTTGAATGGGAATTACATGTATTTTACACAAAAGTTTTTCGGTAATCTCACGATCAGTAGGCACGCACAAACACAGTGCTATCAGCCTGACTTGCCCGCCCCTTTCATGCACTCTCTCTTTTTCCAAGTTCAGATGCACACAGGTTCAGCTAATGTAAAAATTCCAGGGCAGATTTTCCCCTCCTTTCGACCATCCTTCCCGATTCTGGGGAGCTGGAGGAGCTGAGGTGGGGTGGGCTGACGGGGCCCGGGGTATATTCTCGATTCTCAAATCATTAACTCTTATAAAAAATCTCTGAGGATTGAGTCCCGCACATCGCGAGGTGACCTGATTCCTCTGCAGGAGACAATTCTGTCTGTTTTAACATATTTGCATTTATGGCGGACAGCAATAAGTTTCTTGAACGTGAAAGACAATTTAGCCTTTCTCTATACCTCTAAATGTTCTGTCTTAATTGCTCCCCCAGCACTGACCAGTAACCATATATCCGAAGCTCACCAAACGGAGGCCTTACAATAAACCATAATCCCACACTCGCTGATAGTGGATTTTTGGACAGTGACAGGCTGACCCCGACTGGAGATTCTTTTAAAAAAGTAGAGTCCCTTCAACGCTTTATCTTCTGAGAGGAGTTGGGGGTTGGAGAGAGGCTCGAAGGGAAGTGACAGTGAGGGCCTCATACACAACACGGCGGGACTGTCCACACTGCCATCTTTCATATACCCTATTACTTTGTCCATGACATATGGAATAACATATACAAACATGTAAAAAGTAAACGGAGGGAAGCAGGGAGGGGGAAGGAGAGAGAGAGGGAGGGGCAAAGAGAGAGGGAGGGAGAGGGAAAGAGAGAGGGAGGGAGGGGTAAAGAAGGAAGTGAATATGAGAGGGAGGGAGGCGTAAAGTGAGGGAAGGGAAAGAGAGAGGGATGGAGGGAGGGGAAGAGAGAGGGAAGGACGGAGAAAGAGAGAGGGAGGGGGAAGGAGTGAGGTAGAGATGCTGAAATAGAACGGGAGGGAAAAAGAGAGGGAGGGAGGGGAAGGAGAGAAGAGAGAGGAGGAAAGATAGAAGGAGGGAGGGGGAAAGAGAGAAGGGGTTAAAGATGGGGAGGGTGGGGGAAGGAGAGGGAATGGGAAGAGAGAGGGTGGGAGGGTGGGGTAAGAGACAGGTAGGGAGAAATTGAGAGCGAGCAAGGGGGAAGCAAACAGGGTGGGAGGGTGAAAAAGATCATGAGGGAGGGAGAACCAGAGAGGGAGGGAAGGAGAGAAGGAGGGAGGAGAAAAGAGAGAGTGAGGGAGGGGGAAAGACAGAGGGAGGGAGGGGGAAAGAGAGAGGGAGGGAGGGGAACAAGAAAGTGCGAGGGGGAAGGAGAGAGGGTGGGATGGGTAAAGAGATGGGAGGAAGAGTGATAACGAACAGGAGGGATGGAGAAAAAGAGACGGAGGGAGGGGAAGGAGAGAGGGAGGGAGGAGGAATGAGAGAGAGAGGGAGGGGGGGAAAATAGAAGTAGGGAGGGATAAAGAGAGAAGGGGGAAGAGAGATGAAGGGAGGGGCACAGAGAGGAAAGGGAAAGAGAGAGAGGAAGTGAAGGGGAAAGATAGGGAGGTGAAAGAGACAGAGAGGGAGGGGTAAAGAGAGAAGGGGGAAGGAGAGAGGGAGAGAGTGGCAATGAGAGGGAAGGGAAAGAGACAGGGAGTGAGGGGGAAGAGAGGGAGGGAGGCGTAAAGAGAGAGGGGAAAGAGAGAGTGATGGAGGGGGAAAGAGAGGGAGGGGAAAGAGAGAGGGAAGGAGGGAGGGGGAAGATAGAGGAAGGGAGAAAGAGAGAGGTAGGGAGGGGGAAGAGAGAGGGAGGGAGTGGAAAGAGAGGGGGAGGGAGAGTGAAAGAGAGGGAGGGGAAAGACAGAGTGAGAGACGGGTAAGGAGAGAAGGTGCAAAGAAAGAGGGAGGGAGGGGCAAAGAGAGGGAGGGGAAAGAGTGAGGGAGGGAGGGGGAACAAAGGGAGGGGAAAGAGAGAAGGAGGGAGTGAGATAGAGAGAGGGAGGAAGGGGAAGGAGAGAAGGAGGGAAAGAGAGAGGGAGGGGAAAGGAGAGAGGGAGGGACATAGAAAGTGAGAGGGAGGGAATGGGAAGGAGAGTGGTGGAGCAGGAAAGAGGCAGAGGGAGGGGGAAAGAGAGATGGGGGAAAGAGAGAGTGAGGGAGGGGTATAGAAACAAGGGGCACAGAGAGAGGGAGGGAGGGGCAAAGAGAGGGAGGGGAAAGAGAGAGGGAGGGAGGGAGGGGGAAGAGAGAGGGAGGGAGGGAGAAAGAGAGAGGGGGGGGGAAGAGAAAGGGAGGGATGGGGAAAGAGAGAGGGACAGAGGGGGAAAGAGAGAAGAGGGAAAGAGCGAGGAAGGGAGGGGGAAGGAGAGAGGGAGGGAAGTAGAAAGTGAGAGGGAGGGAATGGGAAGGAGAGAGGGGGAGCGGGGAAAGAGAGAGCGAGGGAGGGGTAAAGAGAGAAGAGGGAAAAGAGAGGGAGGGAGAAAAAGAGAGGGAGTAGAGGGAGAGGGAGAGAAATTTCATCTTCCAATACCGAACCACATATCGACATCACACTGAGCAACAGTGTTACACTTTTGAATGCATCAGCTGAGGATGTGAGATACAGTATCACAAGTGGTTATGGTACTGGGTTTGTAACCCCAAGATCAAGAGTTCAAATCTCACAATGGCAAACTATGAAACAATGTAACTTCATCTGAAAAAAACAGATGGAAACGTGTTTGTACTCAAAAGAGTTACAGAGTACACACATATCACAAACAATAAATGTGCTCCAAGCATATATACAAAATCAGAAAGGGATATCATTACATTGCAAACTGGTCAAATAAGGCTCACTGTGCTGATTCCTGGGATGAAGTGGTGCCTTATGAGGGAAGTTTGAACATTTTGGGCCTCTATTTATTGGAGCTTCGGAGCTTGAAAGTTGATCTCCTTGAAACATGAGAAAGATTTTGTGGGGGGTTGCTTGGCAGGATACATGGTGAGAGTTTATATCTAGAAGGAAGGGGCAATGTTTAAAAAATAAGAAGTCACTGAGTTAAGATGAGGAGGAATTTCTTCTTTCACTGGACTGTTAGTCACTGGAATTCTCTTCCACAGAGAGCAGTGAGGATTGAGTCATTGAAATTGTCCAAAACTGAATTAGGCAGACTTTAATCTACAAGAGAGTCAAGAATTATGGAGGCCTGACAGGACATGGAAACTAGGAGCAGGAGTAGGCCATTTGGCCCTTCGAGCCTGCTCCTCCATTCATTGTGATCATGGCTGATCATCCAACTCAATAGCCTGCTCCTGCTTTCTCCCCATAACCTTTGAGCCTTTTTGCCCCAAGAGCCATATCTCTTTCTTGAAAACATACAATGTTTTGGTCTCAACTACTTTCTGTGGTAACAAATTCGACACGCTCACCACTCTCTCAGTGAAGAAATTTCTCCTCATCTCAGTCCTAAATGGTCTATCCTGTATCCTCAGACTGTGACCCCTGGTTCTGACCTCCCCCACCATCGGGAACATCCTTCCTGCATCCACCCTGTCCAGTCCTCTTAGAATTTTATAGGTTTCTATGAGATCCCCCTCATTCTTCTGAACTACCACAAATATAATCCTGATCAACGCAATCTCTTCTGATATGTTGGTCCCGCCATCCCAGGAATCAGTCTGGTAAACCTTCGCTCCACTTCGGACTGAGGTACTAAGGTTGCAATCAGTTCAGCCTTAAAATGAGTTAGTACAGGGGCAAAACGAATCAATGGTGCTGAGAATGGGTGTAAATCGGATCATGAGCCTGCAATTTTGTTAATTGCACGCAAAAATTAGAAGTGGCGTAAAGATAAAACCACTCAGTGAAATTGCCTGTCTCTGAGCAGAAATTGGACCACAGCTAATGTTTAAACCATTGTTTTGATTTGGCCACGGCACACCGATTTATTTAAGGGACATGTCGGTGTAAGTCTTTTCGAGGGTAGAAGTCATCATATCTTAAATTTTACGTTGTATTTTTTAAATTGCTTGGGGAATTGTAGATATCTATGTGGGGCCATTGTAGCTGGTCACTATAATTGTCTCTTACATGGTGTTGTGCTTGTCTACTGAGGATTGGAATCGGCTCCAACTGGGAAATTTATGGAGTATAAAACCCAAACCCACGGATGTGTTTTGACCTCATGTTTTTTTTTCACAACAGTACAGAATCCAAGCCTGCAGCCAATGGCTTGGACTGTGCAGCAAGGGGTTAATTCAGGTATTTAGTAAAGGGCAGTAGCTCATCAAAGGGAGTTGTACAGTGACTGATAGCTATCATGGGAAAAGGAAAAGTACCATGGAAATGCCATTGCCTAACACAGTTTAGATACTGATTACCCAATACCATGGCACAAGAAGCATGCCGTTCATCTGCACAGTTTCATGGACCTTGGAGCCAAATTCACGAATTTTCTCATATATAGCAGGAGAATTGTTTACTCAATGTCAGAGCTGATCATGGTCATCTGGGAGGTAAGTTCCAAGGAAGGACTAGTGTTTCAACCAGCATGAGCTGATCATATTTACCGAGACTATGCGCGGAATAAACTAAGGATGCTAATTCCTGGACATTGAAATGAGTTGGCCAAGCCCAGCAGCAAAAATTGTATAATTGTGGCCAGAAACTGGAGCATACCACTGCTTTCTAAAGGCAGTCAAGGGAGTCGGTAGAGTCTGGTCAACTCCACTGAGGGACCTACAATACCATTGGAAGACTAGTCGATGGGGTGATTGTAAGTATTAAGTTGAGTTTTAAAGAATTAAGTATAATGTTAGGAACGAGGTGTGGGACAGGGTTCTGGTAGTGTAGTTGTAATTGTAACTGCATTTCATGATTGCTGAGTGCAACCCTTTACGTAGGGATGTGGGTAATTCAATGAAGCGATTGTGAATTATCAGCAGAAATGTTGCCTCTCTGGTCATTCTGTTCAAGCCATACACTTGTGAATCTCATGTCATAAACATCAGCGTGGGGAGGATCTCCGACATCGAAAAAGGGGGACCTGTTATGAAAGGGCAGGTGATGTGTCCTACAAGGGAATCTTGGCCATGCTAGCACGATGGTTTCCCAATTTGTACTTGCTATGAGAAAATTTGGGCACTGAATGCAGAAGTCATGAGTCCAGTAACACCTATAGAGATTTTAAATCCTAAATTGCAACATTTATTAACAAAATAAACATATCAAGCATGTACATAAGATTAGTTATTTAATACTACAACAAATCCCAAAATTCAGAATTAACCTGACTCCCAAGTTTACACCCACTTTCATGCAACAGTCCCAAATAGATTTTGAATTTAAATAGCAAAGCAGCAAGTTTTCCACAGCCCCCACTGGACAGTGGAATTCCAAAGGCTTTACTCCACCGTTGGTTACTGGGAACAGCAACATTTTAAGAATATGGCTGGGGGCTTTCACAAGGCTGTTTTACACACTCCTCTTTTGTTCTTATATAGTTCCACAACATAAATTCCTTCTTTCTTTATATGTGTGCATCTTTCTTTAATCTTTAAATTCGACTGTTCCATATTCATTTGGAAATGTACTTTTCCGATAATATAAAAATCCGTCATGTTGCCAATATCGTAGTTATAGTTTGGGACAAATAAACATAATAGCATTATCCTAATTATCTTGTTAGTCATAAACATCCTATCATCCCTTTCAAACCCAAACAGCTCCTTCACTTGCCAAAAAATCCACATTTCCTTCACACGCTACATACTAAGACTCATACATGTTTAACCATTAGCATCTCAAATGACTTTTGCCCCTAAATTCTTTGGATAATTTCAAGATACAACCTATCAGACTTGAATTTAATTAAATCACACAGAACCATCTACACTCACACCCATAAACTTAAATTACAAAAAAAACCCCGCAAAAACATTATGAAACTTATTATAGTTTTGTGACAACCCCTTGGTAGCAACAGACCCATTCATGTCTCCACGGAAGCAGCATGAGCCAATTTACTGTGCACTGGTGCCATCCCTTGGCTGGACCTGAGTAGTGCAAGAAAGCACCGATTCAGAATTGGTGTGAAATAGCTACATGGTAAGAATGATTGGAAACATTTTATCAATCAAACTCAAGGGATCAAAGCTCGATGGCTTGGAACTGCAGAGTGCGCCTATTGCAAAAGAGTGATGTTGGTATAATGGTGAGCATAGTTGCCCTTCAAACATTTGACCAGATTTCAACTCCCAGCTATCATATTTGAGACTTATTTATACTGCTGTCCTCAGTAAGGCCACTCAGCCAACACCTCCCAATTGATGCAAATTGGATTTAAAATGAGCATAAAATAATAATGCGGAGCACAGAATCACACAGAGCGGAAGAGACCTTTCAGCCCATCAAGTATGTTCCGACAAGTGAGAAACACCTGACCTACCTATCTAATGCCATTTACCAGCACTGTGCCCATTGCCTTGAATGTTATGACATCCTTTTTAAAGGATGTGAGGCAACCCACCTCCACCACCCTCCAAGGCAGAGCATTTCGGTCCATCACCACCCTCTGGCTAAAAAAGATTTTCCTCATATCCCCCCTAAACCTCCTGCCCCTAACCTTGAACTTATGCCCCCTTGTGACTGACCCTTCAACTAAGGGGAACAGCTGCTCCCTATCCACCCTGTCCATGCCCCTCATAATCTTGTACACCTCGATCAGGTCACCCCTCAGTCTTCTCTGCTCCAACAAAAACAATCCAAGTCTATCCAACCTCTCTTCATAACTTAAATGTTTTACCCAGGCAACATCCTGGTGAATCTCCTCTGCACCCCCTCTAGTGCAATCACATCCTTCCTATAATGTGCCGACCAGAACTGAACACAATACTCCAGCTGTGGCCTCACCAAGGTTCTATACAACTCAACATGACCTCCATACTTTTGGAATCTATGCCTCGATTGATAAAGGCAAGTGTCCCATATGCCTTTTTCACCACCCCATAAACATGCCCCTCTTCCTTCAGAGATCTATGGACTCACACGCCAAGGTCCCTTTGTTCCTCAGAACTTCCTAGTGCCATGCGTTCATTGAATAATTCCTTATCAAATTACTCCTTCCAAAGTGTATCACCTCACACTTTTCAGGGTTAAATTCCATCTGGCACTTGTATACCCATTTAACCATCCCATCTATATCTTCCTGCAGCCCCAGATACTCAACCTCAGTTTTAACCACCCAGCCAATTTTTGTGTCATCCCCAAGTAATAGTTCCAAGCCGGATATGATGAAATAGAACAAAAAACACATTTTCATCACATTTTACATTCAAACATAAAATTCAAGATCACTTTGTTTTTAAAGAAAACTTTCCTGAAATACATGAACAGTTATCTGAATTACTAACTATGTACTCAGTCAGAAACAATAACAATGCTGGTTTTCAAATGTGCAAAAATAGAGATAAGCAAAGTTCAGCTGCCAATCTCTGCTATGAATACTTGTTTTTGCTTGATGAATTTAATAATAACGTAGTTACATTATATTGACAGATTTTTTAAAAAATAGTTTAAACAGAATAAACATACGATCATACATAGAAATATTTCAACTAGGCCCTTTACAGTCTTCCGGACTTAATAATGAGTTCAACAATTTCAGATCATGAACTCTCTCCTCCATTCACACCCCCTTTCTGATCCTGCTTTTTCCAAAAATTTATAATTTTTTTTACAACTATATATTTTTTTTATTTTCCCTCCTGTTTTTAAATTTATTTTGATCTATTGATCCATCTGCACCTTTTTGTCCATTTCGATCCCTTCCCTCCACCCCATCTGTACTCGGGCCAACTTCCCCTAGCTTGCTTCCCTTAATGTCCCCTTTAGCACATCCTTTAGATAATATCACCACCGTCAACAGCCCTTTGTCCTTTTGTCTATGACATCTTTGGCTGTCTTTTCTTGGCCTCCACTTATCACTGACCCCCTATCGAGCTCCCCTGCCCCACTCTGTTCTACCAGCTTATATTTCATCTAATTTCTATATGTCTTAGTTCTGATGAAGGGTCTTAGGGACTCAAAACGTCAACCGTATCCCTCTCCACAGATGCTGTCAGACCTGCTGAGTTGCTCCAGGTATTTCTGTTTTTGTTATACATAGAAATGTACTAATTTGGAGCAGGAGTGGGCCAGTCGGCCCTTCCAGTTAGCTTCACCATTCAATGAGATCTTGGCTGATGCGATTATAGCCTCAACTCAACCCTTTGATTATCAAGAATCACTCTATTGCTGCCTTAGAGACATTCAATGGCTCTGTTGTGTTCAAAGGGTTCAAGGGCAAATTAAGGTCTTGTGCCAGAAGGAGAGACTTATGCACTGATAAGCAGAACATAAGAAATGTGGTTACTGGGAATACAGTGACTCAATAAGAAGTCCAAAAAGCAGTTTATAAAATGTCACCGTGTCCATAACAGAGAAACTGCAGCAATTGAACTGCATTTTAAACATTGCATGTTATAATGGTTTTGGAAAGAATGGGACAGTTGGAAAATGAGGATGGGTAATTTTTTTTTGTAGCATTCACAAGAGAAGATCATATAAAATGGCAATCATTCAGCCATGATTCCATAAATAGAATTAAATTAACAACAGGGTGCTTTGGAATTAATATATTGGCCTGAAACGAGCAATGAAGAGGTGCTACTTAAAAATGCCATGATTATAGAAGATTGCAACTAAAACCTAGTGTCTTGATTAAAGTCTTAGTCTAATAGATTGGATTCTGCAGCATCACGCAACCATGAAGCAATTTTTCTTAGCAAAAATACACTTTATTCATAATATATCTGAAAGGACACTACAAAACATTTTAAAATGGCCATTCCAAAAAGTGCATTCATTTTCAAGATATCCATGTAGAGCACGTCGCACCTTGAGTTGCTGCCATTCAATCGGAGGAACTTTACAGACATTTCAAGCTGGTCATAACAGATAATGCTACATTGCAATAGGATTTACATCGTCGACATAGATCTTGTTGCACTCTGAGGTGCTTCAGAACAATTGTAATCCTTGCAATATTCACTGCATACATTCGCTCTGAGTCATACAGCCTGAGGTGGTCTATACAATCCCTAGCCCCTCGGGTGAACTGTGGAGAAAGGTGTTAGACAGCAACCTTTCCCCATTGGGCCTTTGCAGGGGCTGCCCCAAGCTTTAGTGCGTCCCTCAGTACGTGGTCCTGGACCTTGGAATGTGCCAGTCTGCAACACTCAGTCAGGGACAACTCTTTGCACTGGAAGACTAAGAAGTTTCCAGCAGACCAAACAGCGTCTTTCACCGAGTTGATAATCCTCCAGCTGCATTTGATGTTTGTCTCGGTGTGTGCCCGTAGAGCACAGAGTCCTGTTTAAAGATTTTTTTTTTGTTTCACCCAGTATTTGTCCCCAGTAGTATATGTTCCAGGCCAACAAAATGGTGGACCATGATACATTTAGGATTGAGCTGTGGAATCAAACTTGCTTCATAAGGAGTATTAATGCAAAAGGTTGCCTCTCAACCCAAGTGAGCCTGTGTATTTTTTTCTTTTTGCTGGTGGACTTAATGATCTGGCACTATCTCTGTGCTTTGTGAGTGATACTGTACTTACTGTGTGTTGAAACCATCATGTTTGCTTGTTTCGAGGGATCATCTGGTCCTTTCAAGTACTTCATGACTGCGTGAAACGCCATAGCATACAGGGCTAAAAACAAAAATACTGCGGATGCTGGAAATCCAAAACAAAAACAGAATTACCTGGAAAAACTCAGCAGGTCTGGCAGCATCGGCGGAGAAGAAAAGAGTTGACGTTTCGAGCCCTCATGACCCTTCGACAGAACTTGAGTTCGAGTCCAAGAAAGAGTTGAAATATAAGCTGGTTTAAGGTGTGTGTGTGGGGGGGCGGAGAGAGAGAGAGAGACAGGGGTGGAGTGGGGGTGTGGTTGTAGAGACAAACAAGCAGTGATAGAAGCAGATCATCAAAAGATGTAAACAACAATACAAAAGAACACATAGGTGTTAAAGTTAAAGTTGGTGATATTATCTAAACGAATGTGCTAATTAAGAATGGATGGTAGGGTACTCAGTGTATAGCTCTAGTGGGGGTGGGGAGAGCATAAAAGATGTAAAAAATAAATAAATAAATAAATATTTTTTTCTTTTTCTCTTTTTCCCACCTATTTCCATTATAAAAAGAGAAAAAGAAAAAAATATATTTATTTTTTTTTACATCTTTTATGCTCTCCCCACCCCCACTAGGGCTATACCTTGAGTGCCCTACCATCCATTCTTAATTAGCACATTCGTTTAGATAATATCACCAACTTTAACTTTAACACCTATGTGTTCTTTTGTATTGTTGTTGTTTACATCTTTTGATGATCTGCTTCTATCACTGCTTGTTTGTCTCTACAACCACACCCCCACTCCACCCCTCTCTCTCTCTCTCCGCCCCCCACACACACACACACCTTAAACCAGCTTATATTTCAACTCTTTCTTGGACTCGAACTCAAGTTCTGTCGAAGGGTCATGAGGACTCGAAACGTCAACTCTTTTCTTCGCCGCCGATGCTGCCAGACCTGCTGAGTTTTTCCAGGTAATTCTGTTATAGCAAACAGGGCTACGGGCCACATGCTGGAAAATTGGCTTAGAATAGATAGGCCGCGATGGGCCGAAGGGCCTGTTTCTGCGCTGTGTGACTCTACAATCGAACAATAAAGACATGTTTATATAAGAGGGAGCACAATTTAATCAAATTCAGTTTAAAATCGGATAAAGGTGAAAATGAAGACAAATGCGAACATCCTAGGTTACAGAAAGTCTAAATTTAACTCTGCAGAAGCTGTCAGACCTGTTGAGTTGTGCCAGCTATTTTGGTTTTTGTTTCAGATTTCCAGCGTCCCCAGTATTTTGCTTTGGTCAAAATTTAACGGGCTGGTTGACAATATAATAGTAAAGAATTTGCAGGCGGTGACTGGCAATTGTATGTCTATATGGGACAAACACTAGCCCTTCAAACGCTATTGGTCCACTTGCACCCAGCGCCCCCTGCCCCTCACAGACACACCCACACACACCCACTCCCCGCGCCAGCACAGGGTTAGAAATTGAACTGGTGGAAACTCCCAATGAGTCTGCTGAATTGTCCCGGCGATCTACGCACGCGCGCCTTAACCCGTTCTCGCTCTCTTGAGGATAGGAACGCATGCGCGAACCATCCTCGCTCTCCTCACCCCCCCCCCCCCCCCCCCCCCCCACCCACCGTGCCCCATTCACTCAGTGACGGCAATCGGGTTTAATTCCGCAGCGGGCGGAGTCATCATCGCCCCCAGAGGTGAGTGAACAAACAGCACCTGCTCACGGCAGCGGATGGGTTAGAATGGCGCCCGCGGTTCTGCTCCGACAATGGGATTGAAAAGCAAGGCGGCTGAGAGGGAGTCGGCCGTAGCTTTCACTGGGCACTCTGGACAGGAGCTGGCCCCGGGAGACGGTGGGGAGAGGGGGAGAGGGGGAGGTAGGGGGTATGAGGTAGGAGGAAGGGGATGGGTGGGGGAGGAGGAAGAGGATGGGGAGGAGGAAGGGGAAGGGGGATGGGGGGAGGAAGGGGATGGGGGATGGGAGGGGAGGAAAGGGATGGGGGATGGGGGGAGGAAGGGGATGGGGGATGGGGGGAGGAAGGGGATTGGGGAGGAAGGGGATGGGGGGAGGAAGGGAATGGGGAATGGGGGAAGGAAGGGGATGGGGGATGGGGGGAGGAAGGGAACGGGGGATGGGTGGGGGAAGAAGGGAATGGAGGATGGGGGGAGGAACGGGATGGAGGATGGAAGGGGAGGAAGGGGATGGGGATGGAGGGGAGGAAGGGGATGGGGGTGGGGGGAGGAGGGGGGATGGGAGGGGAGGTAGGGGATGGGTGATGGGTGGGAGGAGGAAGGGGATGGGGGGAGGAGGAAGGGGATGGGAGGGAGGAGGAAGGGGATGGGGGGAGGAGGAAGGGGATGGGGGGAGGTGGAGGGGATGGGGGAGGAGGAAGGGGATGGGGGGGAGGAGGACGGGGATGGGGGGGAGGAAGGGGATGGGGGGGAGGAAGGGGATGGGGGGAGGAGTAACGGGATGGTTGGGAGGAGGAAGGGATGGGGGGAGGAGGAAAGGGATGGGGTGAGGTGGAAGGGGATGGGGGAAGCGGAAGGGGATGGGGGGAGGAGTAAGGGGATGGGTGGGAGGAGGAAGGGGGATGGGGTGAGGTGGAAGGGGATGGGAGAGGTGGAAGGGGATGGGGGGGAGGAGTAAGGGGATTGGGGAGGAGTAAGGGGATGGGTGGAGGAGGAAGGGGATGGGGTGAGGTGGAAGGGGATGGGGGGAGGAGGAAGGGGATGGAGGGGAGGAGGAAAGAGGAACGGGATGGGGGGAGGAAGAAGGGGATGGGGTGGAGGAGGAAGGGGATGGGGGGAGGAGGAAGGAGGAAGGGGATGGGGGGAGGAGGAAGGGGATGGGGGGAGGAGGAAAGGGATGGGGTGAGGTTGAAGGGGATGGGGGGAGGAGAAGGGGATGGGGGATGGAGGGGAGGAAGGGGATGGGGGATGGGTGGGAGGAAGGGGTTGGGGGGGTGGGGGGAGGAAGGGGATGGGAGGGGAGGTAGGGGATGGGTGATGGGTGGAGGGAGGGAAGGGGATGGGGGGAGGAGGAGGAGGGGATGGGAGGGAGGTGGAAGGGGATGGGGGGAGGAGGAAGGGGATGGGGGGAGGTGGAAGGGGATGGGGGGAGGAGGAAGGGGATGGGGGGAGGAGGACGGGGATGGGGGGGAGGAAGGGGATTGGGGGGGAGGAAGGGGATGGGGAAGGAGTAACGGGATGGGTGGGAGGAGGAAGGGGATGGGGTGAGGTGGAAGGGGATGGGGGGGAGGAGGAAAGGGATGGAGGGGAGGAGGAAAGAGGACGGGATGGGGGAGGAAGAGGAGATGGGGGGAGGAGGAAGGGGATGGGGGTGGAGGAGGAAGGGGATGGGGGGGGAGGAGGAAGGGGATGGGGGGGAGGGGGATGGGGAGGAGGAAGGGGATGGGCGGGATGGGGAGGAGGAAGGGGATGGGGGAGGAGGAAAGGGATGGAGGAGGAGTAAGGGGATGGGGGAGGAGGAAGGGGCTGGGGGAGGAGGAAGACGGTATGGGCGGGATGGGGAGGAGGAAGGGGATGGGGGGTGGAGGAAGGGAATGGGGGAGGATGAAGGGGATGGGGGGAGGAGGAAGGAGATGGGGTGGGATGGCGGAGGATGGAGGATGGTGGTGGTAGGAGGAAGGGGGAATGGGTGGGAGGGGGGAGGATGGAGAGGAGGGGGAATTGAGGCAGGATGGGGGAAGGGGAGGGGAGAGGATGGGGGTAGGAGGAATGGGGAGGCTGGGCAGTAGCGAGAGACAATTCTCTGTTAATGCTTGCACAGTATGGGAAGAAGGTCCTTAAGATCATTGCTGCTTTGTCCTCTCAAAACTGAGAGTACTCACCAGCTCTGTCCCGGTCTCCCTCTGCCCCTTGTTACTGGACAGGGAGAATGGGGGAAGAAAGTATCAGCAAACCAACAATGTTTCCAGTAACTCAGAGAAGATCAAATGCAGCCACCATGGTGGGGAAATGTGAAAGTCACATTTTAAACAGTTGTATATTTTTTTGTAATTCATTCATGTGGGTGTCACTGGCCAGGCCTTGTTCAGAGGCCATGTAAGAGTAAACCACATTGGCTGTGGGTCTGGAGTCACGTGTAGGCCAGACCATCTAAGGGTGGCAGATTCCCTTCCCTAACGGGCTTTAGTGAACCAGATGTGTCGGGCCATCGACAATTTAGACTTTTATTTCCAGGTTTTTTCCTGCCGTGGTTGAATACAAGAATTAGCTTGGGCCTCTGGGTTACTCCTACAGCGACAATACCACACGACAGTTTGTTCAAAGGCAGCTGCAAATAGAAATCCGAACTTTGCAACAGTCACTGCTCCATGGGACTGCCCAATCCAAGGGGCAGTGCAGCGAATGGATTGTTTCTGAATGCCAGAAAATTGGTGAAAAACCGCTCAAAATCACAGATAAGCAGGGACAGATTGCTGCAGCACTAAAGTGGGTTCAGACCCTCAAGCACTGTTGGTTTTGCTCTTATTATTCATTATAATTATTATTGGATAAAATATATACACTGTTCACTTTTGTATCTTCCAGCTCACCTAACCTTCAGTTATAGCAGTTACATCTTCTCTGTTGATGGAAGTATATGAAAGGACCGGATGATTCCTTGAAATAAGCAAAAGTGATGGTTTAAACACACAGTAAGTATAATATCACCCACAAAGCACAGGGATAGTGCCAGATCATTAGGTCCACCATCAAAAAACACAGGCTCACATAGATTCCAAGGTGGAGAGGCAACCTTTCAATAAAAAAAAGAGAAACAGAGCTATGGTGTGTGAGAAGTTGTTTCAATTTCCTAACAACCTAATGCATCACTATTAGATTTAAATGCACATTGTCACTCTGACACAAATAAAATACAAATTATTGACTAGATCAGACAAAATTTAACCTACTGTAAGATACAGTATGAATTGCAATTACGAACCCCAGAATTTAAACTGAGCTATGCATCAAGCACCAGACCAAAAATCTCACTAATTGTTAGACTAGAAAGCACAGTTAATGAAATAATTCCCTTTTGCCATACAGCAGGAATTACATACCAGGCCATGTATCAGATTGTCACATATATTGCTGTGAAAAACAAACTCAAAATATAATATAAATTAAATACCACTACATAACCTGCTTAAAACCAATTGAATGCAATCTATGGCTTTGAAAAAAACTAATTGAGTATGTATTTTACAATAAAGCAAATGTTCAACAAATATTAATAGAGTAATTGGTTAAACAACACAGTGCCTGAGATACATATTAAGTACCAATACAGAAAAATTCCACCCTTACACACAGCACCAGAGACACATAGATAGAAAAATGAATCCCACAATCACATACTTGCCTAGAGACAGGCATATGAACAATGAATCCAAAACACATATTCAATCCAGGAACTGACAAGTACAGAATTCAACCTACTTTTATTTGCATTGCCATTGACTGGAAGATGCAGCAAGTAGCCGGATGTCGTATACAGCACCAGAGACTGATAAAGATATAATGAAGTCACTTACAGTACCTGAGGCAGTTGGGTAAGAAAGAAACCTCATTCCCATAGAGCAGTAGAGATTGAAAATACAGAATGAATCTCTCAATGCCGTGAGATATCACATAGTTACAGGTACAAATAAATTCTCCACTCAATCACTTTACAGGACACTGACACACACTGAGCTGCATATTCAGATAAAATACCAATAAACTGAGATATTAAATGAACCCAACACTCAATACCTGCCAGATGCTGATGAAAAATGAATTTATCCATGCTCACATTTGGTTTGATAAAACTGGCTAATACAGTAACATGCCCACACTCAAATAGCATTCATTGCATTAAGCCCACCTCATACAGAATACCTGACCCTGACAGGCAAATTGAAAACCACAAGTACACATACACAAAGAAAAGCAAAACAAAACACTAAAAGCCATAGACCATTGCCAATTATTTAAAGTTCCACAGACTGACTGATACAAGACAGGTCTGAATCAAACACAGTAGAAGATGTTGACAGGAAAAGAATATGGACAACTACAGATTATTTCCCACTTTCATAGATAGCACCAGAGGATGTTAGAGTTACAATTAATGGCACTCTCATGTGCAAATGCAGGGACTGACAGAAAGAATGCCACATGCAATACCATAGACTGACAGCTGCAGATTTAAAGCAAAAGTATTACATTTCAGAGGAAACTGGAAGAAAGCACTGAATGAAACACTTGGGTTTTCATTTAACAGAAGTAATATTGAAGCCAAATGAATCCGCAACTCACACAATCAGAGAATATTAGAGTAACTCTAAAAAATTAATGCTGCACTCAAACACAGCACCATGACTGACAGATGCAGAAAGAAAACAGCATTTGTATACAATACCAGAGACTGATCACATCTAGAATGAGTCATGCACAGATGCATTTAGTCGAAGGCTGATGACTGCAGAACTAATGTCAAACTTGGTATTCACTTCCACACACTGGCAGCTTCAGAATGGGCTCCACAAGCACATGTAATTCTGGAGACTTACATAGAAAATAGAGTGCAAATTCACAGTCAATTCCATAGACAGGCACGTAATTCATCTCATGCTCTCACACAATACCATAGCTATATAAACAATTGAAAGCTGTTTCGCATAAATCACACAAAGTTGACTGGTACATAATTAAGCTAACAGCCATGTTCAGTACCAGAGAACGGCAGAAAGAAAGATAGTCTACACTGACATATATGGCAAGCTACAGACTATACACCACAATCATATTCTAAATCAGATACTAACAGATGTAGAATTGAGGCCTTAATAACACAGCTGCAGGGAATGATAGTCAGAGAATTAACCTAATAATGTATGAGAGGTGGAGAGATACAGATTGTGTCCAACAGCCACAGGTTCCCAAGGAGTGAAGATCACAGAATTAATCCCACAGCCATACACAATAACAGTGGTTGACAGACTGGGAGGTATAGATTGCAAGGAACACTCGAGTAGAGAAATAGAGACTGACCAACACATAATAAGTCTCTCACACACATTCAGTTCAGAGACAGACAGATGCAGTGTGAATGCTGCACTCACATGCAGTGAAAATTGACAAAGAGAGAAATAATTCCACAATTACAAAAATCAGACAGCGACAGATGCAGAAAAATATCTCAGCCATGCCCCTTTCAAAGGACTAGAATGTGCAGCATAAGTCCCATAGTTGCATTCCAATGAAAGAAAGTCATACACCGACTTATTCCCACACCCACATTCCAGAAAAGCACAGAGAAGAAAATAGCAGATAATCGCCTGAAACTCACATACTGGAACAGAGAATGATGAAAACAAAATGAAATCTACAAGCATTGACTTGCAGTGACTGACAGATACAAAATGACTTACATACTCACATATTGAACCAATAATGAAGATATACTGAATAAATCTATTTCACATACAGGCCAGTTACTAGTATTGTTATGGTTGTTCTTTGAATGCAGCCATCGCTGCAAATGCCAGCAGTTTTCTCTCTCCATGATTGCCACTTTGAAGGTGGTGGTGTTCTGCCTTCTTTCACCTTGATGTCTGTCTGTCAAAGGTTATGTAGGGGGTTCCAGGATTTTACTCCAGCCACAATGAAGGAATGGTGAAATATTTTCAAGAGAGGATGGTGTTTGTGTTGAAGGTGAATTTACAGGTGGCGTTCTTCCCTACTGGGACCTATTGTCCATGTTCTTCTAGGCCTAAATGTTTGTAGGTTTGGAGGGTGATGTTGAAGAGCTCTCCTTGACTTGCTGCAGTAGATGCTACACAGTGTGACAGTGGGGGAGGGAGTATATGCTTAAGATGGTGAATCATGTGCCAATCAAATAGTTTGTCCGACGTGGTGTACAACTCCTTTGGCGTTGCTGGAGGTGCAGTCAGACAAGACAATGTAAACTACTTCTTGATTTGTAGGTTGCAGAACAGGCTTTGGAGAATGAGTATTTTTTTTCACTCGCTAAAGACCTGTTTGGACCTGTTCCTGTGGCTGTAGCACTTGCATAGCAGAATAACATTAAATAATGCCCTCACTTACCATAAACTCACAGGCACAGAAAATAAAAATAGTCATACTCAAGCTTGATACCCTGTTGAGGGGTTAAAACAAATTTCACTCACTTAAAATAGGCATGCAGACAAATCACAAGTCGCACTTATAGCATAGCACTGTGAGATCCAATCAAAAATCGAACTTCACAGGTCAGGAACAGCCAGGGTAAATAAAGCAATTATTTACAAAACTTTTGCAGATGCCAAGTTATGGCAATAACTACATTCCAGAGATTGAGAGATGCAGAGCAAAATCCAAACCAAGTTATCATGGGGAAAAGTAAAAACAGGCACCAAATAAATATAGATATATTCTATTGCAGTAAATGAAGCGTACACCATAAAATCAACAATCTCATATTGGAAATAGGCAAGTGCTGAATAAAACACAAAACAACTTTTGAGGAATTGACAGGTACAGGGTGGACCCACATTCACTGGCCCGAGTATAAAAGATACAGGTGAGAAACCTTTTTACCCATACCAGAAACTAACTGTCCAGAGAAAAATAGATAATCAAATAGGTGTAACTGAAAGGGACAGAAGGAAATTCTGGTTCATGGGCTGGAAACTGTCAACTAAATTTTAAATTGCAAAATAACATGTCAGAGCCTGATAGGTTCACATTGATTCCATTCACTTGCCACAAATTAGCAGGTAAAGAGTAAGAATCTTCCTTTCATACCTAAAGTGGATAAGTGCAAATGAAAACTTAGATTCACATATCAGAAATTCCAGATCCAGAGAGAAAATATCATTCACTGCAGCATAAATTTACAGCAACAGAACTATATTCACAGTCACCTAACAGAAATGGCACAAAGATTAACATTCACTTGCCTGTAACTGAATCTAAATTGTGTCTTCTAATCTATAATCTCCTACTAGAAAGTGACTTTCAGAGTAAAGCCCAGATTCTCACAGCAGAGCTCAACATGTACAGAATAAACACTAAACTGACATAAACATACCTGCAACGTGGAGATCCAGATCAAAAGCCACACTTGCTTCTTAGAAATGTACTCATCAACATAAAAAAACTACAATGACATTTCAGGAACTGAAAGGTGCAATTAAATGTGACAATTGGATGCCAGAAATTAATAAGAATACTGTATATCAAATGAATTCCATGAATGAAAATGATAAACTATAAACGCACACTCAGACCAGAAAATGACACATTCAGTGCATGCTCACTCATCAGATAGTGAGCAATTCAATGTCAAAAGCACATTAACATATGAGAAATGGAAATCATATCAAAAACAAAAAATATACAAACTAAAGCCCACACACTCATACTAGAGAAGACACGATATTGGAAAAAAGCATCCTGTACAAAATAAAACGCACACACAGATATATATATATATATATATATATATATAAAAACAAAAAACTGCGGATGCTGGAAATCCAAAACAAAAACAGAATTACCTGGAAAAACTCAGCAGGTCTGGCAGCATCGGCGGAGAAGAAAAGAGTTGACGTTTCGAGTCCTCATGACCCTTCCACAGAACAGAGTGAATATAAGGAGAGGGGTGAAATATATGCTGGCTCTATTCACTCAGTTCCGTGGAAGGGTCATGAGGACACGAAATGTCAACTCTTTTCTTCTCCACCGACGCTGCCAGACCAGCTGAGTTTTTCCAGGTAATTCTGTTTTTGTTTCCCATATATATATATATATATATATATATAAAGATAAAAAGCTAAGAACGAGAGTCCTGTCCCAACAGACTCACACGTACCAAATCTGACACGTAGATTGTTAAAGTCGCATTGAAACAATAGAAAATTACAGAAAAGACCCACAACAGTGTGGTTGACAATTAAATGCCCTCTGAACAGGGGCAATAAATGCTGCATGACACCCACATCCCATGGATGATATTTTTTTTTAACGACAATAGTTATTTTTTCAGATCGACGAGCCTTCCTCAGAAATGAGGCAAGATGGAAATTTGATCGGTTTGGTGTCTGAAGAGTAAAATGTGAAGGACATGATTGGCGTTGCCAAGTGTGTGTCTGTGCCAAGCACTGGATGTGAAAGGGGAGCGCCGCTAACCAATCAGGACGACCCGAAATTGACATCACCGTACAGTAGCCAATCAGCAACGTTCCCTTCACCCATCCTTCATTAGCATAGACCTCAGACGTTGCCTATAAAAAGGGCTGTGCGAGCCGATTTCACTTAGTCTGTTCCCGAAGTTGAACTTGACCATGGTTGAAGATAAAAAGGCCGGAGCTCCTAAGAAGGGCGCCAAGAAAGTCATCAAAAAGACTCCACCCAAGAGCGGCAAGAAGAGGAAGAAGGCCAGGAAGGAGAGCTACTCCATCTACATCTACAAGGTGATGAAGCAGGTCCACCCGGACACCGGCATCTCCTCCCGGGCCATGAGCATCATGAACTCGTTCGTCAACGACATCTTCGAGCGCATCGCCGGCGAAGCTTCCCGCCTGGCCCACTACAACAAGCGGCAGACCATCAGCTCCCGGGAGATCCAGACCGCCGTGCGCCTGCTGCTGCCCGGGGAGCTGGCCAAGCACGCCGTGTCGGAGGGCACCAAGGCGGTGACCAAGTACACCAGCTCCAAGTGAAAATCTTAACTAAGCAAACAAATTCAACCAAAACACAACGGCTCTTCTAAGAGCCACCCACAGTCTCTGCGACCGAGCTACAACGTCTGTTAGAATAGACTTGGCACCTTGTTTAAAGTGTTCCTGTTCTCTCTCTCTCTCTCTCGTGACCCCGCTCACACGCACTCTCTCTCGCTTCTATTACATTTACGTGCTGTCACATGGTGTTTCACTGTTGTTTGGTCTTTAAGTCAAATGAGTTAATATCCGTACTTTTTAAATGTAAGATGACGCAGCTTTACATAGGAACTAGGAACAGGTAAAGGCCGTTCGGCCCTTCGAGCCTGCTCCGTTATTAAATATGATCATGACTGATCCTCTTATCAACACCATATTTCCGCTTTCTCTCCATACCCCTTGATGCCTGTAATATCCAAACCAATCACTTTTTCTCTTGAATATACATTGTCTCTAATTGTTACTGAATGAAATATCCAATTACCTGCCACTCTACGTGCAAGACTTGGCTCTCACTTTTCGTAACTTTACGACGAAAGTCTGTGCGCTCCGGATCGGCATCCATGAACTTTAACCGATCTATACTCCTGCCATATGACCTATTCACACAGGTTGACCAGAAATGTATCCGCCCCGGGGAATATGTTGTCCATTGGACCTTGCAAGCACAGGTGATTTCAAAGGGACGGAGAATAAACGCAAATAGGAATCCGGGTTAGAAAGGGAAGCCGGGTTTGTGACGAAATGTGAAATCGTTTTACCGCAGGAGAAATTTGGAACCTTTGCCGCGCGAAGATGTTACAGGTTTACGTGATATTGTGTATTAAAGACCCTCCGTGTTTCAAAAATATTTTGGCGGGCTTTTGAAATCCGAAAATTGGTTTGGAATGCGGTGCTATGCCTGTGCCATGGCGGATTGGTGGATTTATCAGGGACCCGAAAATAGTGAAGGGGAAACGGGAAGGGTGGACTGGGGGACCTGAATGCTGCGGCCGCTTGTGGCTGTGAGTAGAGCTCAATATTATTGGTTACCTAAAGCAACCAATCACAAGCATATAGAACTTATAAACTGACATCATTCCAAGTTAACCAATCACAAACATTCCCTTCGATCATCCTTCATTTGCATAGAGATATGCAGTTGCCTATAAAATGCGACTTCCGACGCTTCATCAACACGTCGATATCAACACCCGTCCAGGGTGATCAACCCTGACTGTCTTTCTAACCCTATCCTGTCTTCCAATCCCATCTTCGGCTGTGTATTCATCATACCCCCTCACCTTCTCTCTGATGCTTGAACGTTCAGTGCTCAGCAAAAGACTCAGTTCTATACCCTTGCACTCTCATCTCAATGAATTTCGTGCTCGGCACGATGCTGAACTATTCTTCCTCCGCCTTCATCTTCGTGCTCACTTCTTTGGTCAGGAGTCCATTCCCCATTCAATGGATCCTTTTACCCGCCTCCAATATTCTCCCTCCATCTGGACCCCTCTCCTGGATTCTTACCTTATCTTGATCTTTTCATTGAGGACTGTTGGAATGATATCAGTCGTCTCGATTTCTCTGCTCCTCTCACCCACTCTAACCCCTCTCTGAACTTGCTGCATTCCATTCTCTCAGGTCCAACCCTGACATTGTCATCAAACCTACTGACAAGGGTGATGCTGTTGTTTTCTGGCGCACTGACCTCTATCTCACAGAGGCTGAGTGTCAACTCGCAGACACTTCCTCCTACCTCTCCCTGGACCATGACCCCACCACTGAACATCAAGCCATTGTTTCCAGGATTGTTACTGACTGCATCTACTCTGGAGATCTTCCTTCCACAGCTTCCAACCTGATAGTCTTCAAACCTCGGACGGCCCGCTTCTACCTGCTACCCAAAATCCACAAACAGGACTGTCCCGGCAGACCGATCATGTCAGCCTGTTCCTGCCCCACGAAACTCTTTTTTTGCTATCTTGACTCAATTCTCCCTCCCCTTGTCTAGTCCCTTCCCACCTACATCCATGAATCCTCTATACATCCTACATCATGTCAACAATTTCCAGTTCCCTGGCCCCAACCGCTCCCTCTTCACCATGGACATCCAATCCCTCTGCACCTCCATCCCCCACCGGGATGGTCTGGAGTCTCTCCGCTTCTTCCTCGAACAGAGGCCCAAACAATCCCCATCCACCACTACTCTCCTCCGTCTGGCTGAACTTGTTCTCACACTGAACAATTTCTCCTTTAACACCTCTCACTTCCTCCAAATAAAAGGTGTGGCTATGGGTACCCGCATGGGCTCCAGCTATGCCTGTCTCTTTATGGGGTATGTGGAACATTCCTTATTCCAGTCCTACTCCGGCCCCGTCCCACAACTCTTTCTCCGGTACATCGATGATTACTTCGGTGCTGCTTCATGCTCTCGTCGGGACTTGGAAAAATTTATTAATTTTGCTTCCAATCTCCACCCCTCCATCATTTTCACATGGTCCATCTCTGACACTTCCCTTCCCTTCCTTGACCTCTCTGTCTCTATTTCTGGTGATAGACTGTCCACCAATATCCATTACAAGCCTACCGACTCCCACAGCTACCGCGACTACAGCTCCTCACACCATGCTTCCTGTAAGGTCTCCATCCCATTCTCTCAGTTCCTTTGCCTCTGCTGCATCTGTTCTGATGATGCCACTTTCAAAAACTGTTCCTCTGACATGTCTTCCTTCTTCCTTAACCGAGGTTTTCCACCCACGGTGGTTGACAGGGCCCTCAACCGCGTCCAGCCAATCTCCCGCGCATCCTCCCTCACACCTTCTTCTCCCTCCCAGAAACAAGGTAGTGTCCTCCTTGTCCTAACTTATCACCCCACCAGCCTACACATTCAAAGGATCATCCTCCAACATTTCTGCCAACTCCAGCATGATGCCATCACCAAGCACATCTTCCCTTCACACCTCCCCCCCAACCCCTCCCAGTGGTATTCCGCAGGGATCGTTCCCTCTGGGACACCCTGGTCCACTCCTCCATCACCCCCTACACCACAACCCCGTTCCACAGCACCTTCCCATGCAACCACAGAAGGTGCAACACCTGCCCCTTTACTTCCCCTCTCCTCACCGTCCAAGGGCCCAAACACTTATTTCAAGAGAAGCAGCATTTCACATGTACTTCCCTCAATTTAGTCTACTGCATTCACTGCTTCAAATGTGGTTTCCTCTACATTGGAGAGACCAAACGCAAACTGGGTGACCGCTTTGCGGAACACTTTCAGTCTGTCCACAAGCATGACCCAGACATCCCTGTCGCTTGACATTTCAACATTCCACCCTGCTCTCATGCCCACATCTCCGTCCTTGGCCTTCTGCAATGTTCCAATGAAGCTCAATGCAAATTGGAGGAACAGCACCTCATCTTCTGACTAGGCACTTTACAGCCTTCTGGACTGAATATTGAGTTCAACAATTTTAGGTCATGAACTCTCTCTTCCATTCCCACCCGCTTTCCAATCCCTCTTTTTTCCAATAATTTATATAGATTTTTCTTTTCCCACCTATTTCAATTATTTTTAAATGTATTTCCATCTATTGTTTTATCTCTGCCTTTTAGCCTATTTTGATCCCTTCCCCCACCTCACCCCCACTAGGGCTATCTGTACCTTTCTCATCCTGCTTTCTACCCTCAATGTCATCTATTAGCACATTCCTTAGAATGTCCTTTTGTCTATGACATCCTTTGGTTATCTCCACCTATCATTGGCCCTCTATCCAGCTCCTCATGCCCCACCCCACCTCCCCCAACCCAGCTTATATTTCACCTCCTTTTTATTTTTCCTTAGTTCTGTTGAAGAGTCATATGGATTCGAAACGTTAAATGTGTTCTTCTCTGCAGATGCTGTCAGACATGTTGAGTTTTTCCAGGTATTTTTATATTTATTTTTGCTTCTGTTCATTGTTTGAGGTCGATGTGATTATGGGGGAATGAGAAGAAAGGGAAGGGGGCTCCCAAAAAGGGAGCCAAAAAGTCACTCAAAAGGCCCTGGCCAAGGCCGCTAAACACCGGGGGAGGGTGAGGAAGGAGAGTTACTCCATCTCCATCTGCAAAGTGAAGAAGCAGGTCCACCCGGACACCGGCTTCTCTTCCAAGGCTGTGAGAATCATGAACTCGTTCGTCAACGACATCTTCGAGCGCATCGCCGGCGAGGCTTCTCGCCTGGCCCACTACAACAAGCGGCAGACCATCAGCTCCCAGGAGATCCAGACCACCATGTGCCTGCTGCTGCCCGGGGAACTGGCCAAGCACGCCATGTCAGAGGGCACCAAGGCGGTGACCAAGTACACCGGCTCCACGTGAAACACTTGCATTTCACTGAAATGAGAAAAAACATAATGGCTCCAAAAGAGTCACCCATATCCTCCCTGAAATTGCTTAACCATCATTTCTGATTGGCGTCGAGTTGTTTTGGCCTTTAATGACATGAGTCTGGCCCTTTGAATATTTTATATTGAATAAATTTAAGGAGGAGACAGATTTTAATTGGTAACGGGTTGAAAGGTTATGGGGAGCGGGCGGGAAATTGGAGTTGTGGTCAAATGAAATCAGCCATGATCATAATGAATGGCGGGGCAGGCTCGAGGGGCTGAATTGCCCACTCCTGTTCCTAGTTCTTATGTTCTATGATTTATTCTTTCACCAGACCTGGGAGTCGATGAAAAGTCACTATCCGTAGCTCATCCCGAATTGCCCGCGAACCGATTGTCTCACCAGGCCAATACTAGGTGTGTACGATGTCACTCCATGTGAGGATTCAAATTCCCCTTCCTCCAGATGGGTTTTTGCAAAAATCGAAGTTGTCATCTTCACCCGGACTATGACTAGTTTTCAACTCCATAAGTTATTAATTGAATTTGTATTCTGCCAGCAGGCATGAAGAGCTTTGAGCATTGGGCATGCCGATTACTGGTCTAGTTGCCTTATCACATAATGCCACTGCCCTCACCACCAAATAGGATAAATAAGCAAAAAGTTCAATCCCATTGGGAACCTAATCACTGGCTGCAGACGCACTGGGCACTTTATATCACACACGTTCATTTAAACCACTTTGCCAATTTAATGTAGAATCATACGGACTTGAAACATTAACTTTGCATTTCCATCCAGAGATGCTGTCAGACCTGCTGAGCCTTTCCAGCATTTTTTGTTTTGTTGTTTTTGTTTCAGATTTCCAGCATTCGCAGGATTTTGCCCTTTTTTCTTGCCAATTGAATGCGTCAGTTTGCACTGTCACTATGTTCGCTGAAAGTGGCCTTTGATTAATGGCCTACTCTTTTAAGCAAGGTGCCTGCAATACCGGTGTAAAAGAAAACCCTCAACCTCATAAATCTCCACCAACAATGCACACTACACTGTTGGAATTCAGAAAATTGGGAACTGTCTACAATCCGATTTTTCTTGTTACCATTTTGAACTGACACGAGACAGCTCTTCATATGTAAAAAGAGCTTTTTGCCTACATGTTACAAAATGGATGAAAGGAAGCATTGCGAACTAAGAAGTATTTAGCTGAATGCTTGAAACGTAATTGCACACAAGGACATTGCCTGTGTTGGAGCATTTCAGCTATGAAGAGAGATTGAATAGACTAGGATTGTTTTCGTTAGAGCAGAGAAGGCTTAGTTGGGGGGAGGGGGGGTGTGGGGGGGGGGGGGGGGGGAACCTGATAGAGGTATACAAAATATTGAGGGGCATAGAGAGGAAGAAACTTTCACCCTTAACGGAGGTGTCAATAAGCAGGGGGAATATATTCAAGGTAAGGGGCAGAAGGTTTAGAGGGAGTTTGAGGATTTTTTTCATCCAGAGGGTGGTTGGAATCTGGAACTCGCTGCCTGAGGGGGTGGTAGCGGTAGAAACATAGAAACTAGGAGCAGGGGTAGGCCATTCGGCCCTTCGAGCCTGTTCCGCCATTCACTATGATCATGGCTGATCATCAAACTCAATAGCCTGCTCCCGCTTCCTCTGCCATAACCTTTGATCCCTTTCGCCCCAAGAGCTATATCCATAGAAGCATATATAGGAACCCTCACAGCATTTAAGAGGTATTTAGAGGAGCACTTGAAACGCCTTAACATACAGGGCTGCGGGCCAAGTGCTGGAAAATGGGATAGGTGTTTGTTGGCCGGCACGGACACGATGGGCGGAAGGGCCTGTTTCTGTGCTATGAAACTCTAATGGCGATGAATAATTCCGACGAGAGACCAGTTAATAACAGCAAATCAGAAATGTGTGATCAGATGTGGAACCGGTCATAACTTTGAAATGTTTAACTCCAAATAAACGATTTATTAAGGCGACGTTGTATAGAAAAATTGTTTCGAAAGTATGAGCGGCCTTTAAACTTTGAAACAAAAGGCCTCTCGACGTTCGCCCTCCTTCCCTTGTTGGACACCGTGGCATCTCCGGATTGGAGAACAATGTGGCCAATCAGTGATGCTCCATCAGCATCCCTCAGGAAGTCATAAGAAGGCAGAATGTGGGCGGGATCTGACATTCATTGCGAAGGAGTTGGTGAGTTTGTTGAGATGTCTGGAAGAGGGAAGACCGGTGCGAAAGTTCGCTCCAAAGCTAAGTCTCGCTCCTCCCGGGCCGGACTGCAGTTCCCGGTGGGCCGCGTTCACAGGCTGCTGAGGAAGGGTAACTACGCTGAGCGTGTGGGTGCCGGAGCCCCGGTCTATCTGGCCGCCGTGCTGGAGTACCTGACGGCTGAAATCCTCGAGCTGGCCGGTAACGCGGCCCGGGACAACAAGAAGACCCGTATCATCCCCAGGCACCTGCAGCTGGCCGTCCGCAACGACGAGGAGCTGAACAAGCTGCTGGGAGGGGTGACCATCGCTCAGGGCGGGGTGCTGCCTAATATCCAGGCCGTGCTACTGCCCAAGAAAACCGGCGCCTCTGCAGCCGCCAAGACCAAGTGAAGCGACTATTCTTTAAACTGACAACCCAAAGGCTCTTTTCAGAGCCACTCACTGAATCAGTGAAAGGGCTGACTGATTACTTGCTGAGAGGCGCTACTTACAGTCATCCTGTACTTAAGGGATTGTTATTCAGTCTTTCGGGTTGAACGTAATGCACTTGCTTATCGTTGTCGTTTCGTGAGTTTTTTTGTAAAATTATACCATTCATGTTCGCTAGTACGTACAGAATCGATGTGTTAAAACCCTTTCTTCAGATACGTTGTTGCCTGGCCTTGGACAGAGACAGAGACTTCATACTCGAAGGAGATTCGCCAGTGCCTGATGTGAGTTTGTGGCTTCACAGTCACAGAAATCTTTACAGTGCAGAAGGAAGCTAATCGGCCCGTCGAACCTGTACTGCCTCTCTGAAAGAACATTCTACCTAGCTCCCACTTCCCCTCCCCGGACTTATCCACCGTGACCTTGCACATTCTCCCTTCAGGTACAGTTCCCAATTTTTTAATAACTCAATCGAGCCTGCCTCCACCTTTTCAGGAAGCTTGCTCCAGACTCCAACCACCCCCTGGGTGAAAGGAAAGAAGTCCTCGCATCGTACTTACTCCTGCCATTTATAGTTTAATGCTACTAACGTGTGTTGGTCCACCACTCTCTCGACCTACTCTTCAATATTAGAATATCTTTCTTGCTGCAATTAGTTCAACTATTATTTTTTGTCTCGAGTCTCCTCCGCTTTAAGCAGTTGAATGATAAGCAAAGGCCTCAGTAAACACGTGGCTTTCTATCATTGCTAAATTGAAATTTGCATTGACATTCAAAGCTGCGACATGAAACTTGGGACCACGTAACAACAACTTGCACGTATAGAGGAAGAGAGAGATGGTGAGACTGTTTCGCATGTCAGAAATCGAAATTATTGCGTTTAAGAACTCGCAAACATCAAATAAACAGACAAAGGGAAGACAGAATTTCAATTACCGGAAAGGACAGAAATAATGAAAGCACCCATGACCCGGAGATTAAACAACACAGTGAAAATCACACTTCCATGCAACATACTGAAATGTATGTTTAAGACTAAAACACAAGTATCAAGAGACTGTCAGACGCACACTCCTCGTTCAGAGCATAGGGATCAGTCTACAATCTGCTTGTTTCGCAGTGCTTGAACTGACGTGTGTCCGCTTATAGAATGCTGGGAGTAAAAACAAAACTTTCTGCCCGCAAATTTTCAAACGGATAGAAGCGAATCCGATCAGAGACCGGTTGTAATGGCGAATCTGAAATCTGTGAACCGATGTGAAACAAGACGACCTGAGATGTCAAGTTTTAAATATTTACCACGAGATAAACTACCGACTCATTCGATATTTTGTACGAGCTTTATTTATTGGTGTTACAAAAATATTGGTGGTGTTTTCAAATGGGGGGGGGGGGGGGGGGGGGGGGGGGATCGTTTGAAACCTGATAGTTTCGCGCCCAATATCTTGGCATCTCCGGATTGGTAAGTTTAGCAGACAATCTGGTTATATTAACATTATTATGAAACCGAGACCAAAGTGACCAATCAGTACGCTCGAATCACTATTCCTTCCGCAGGTACAAGAGAGCCGAATGTGGGGCGGATTTCAGCATCCTTCTGTTACAACGAGATTGTGACAATGTCTGGAAGAGGGAACCTGACTGTAATGACCATGTTGAGATGTCTGTAATGTTCATAGATCGTGAGGTGCTTCAATACAATCAATGTGGAAAAGTTGACACTCTTTTTGTGATGGTCATTTTGAAATGTGTTGGAATGATCTTACAGATATTTTATGAATAATGCTTATTTTTCACACAAAAAATTTGGAACAGGGAACTGGAAAATCACCCAGACGCGCGCACCCGCCCCGAAACACACGCAAATGACACAGAATTTAGTGGTTTGGAAAATAGTGAGGAGGAAAGCCTTAGATTACAGGGCGATATGGATGGGCTGGTAAAATGGGTTGAGAAATGGTAAATAGAGTTTAATCCTGAGGACTGTGAGGCAATGCATTTTGGGAGGAAGAGAATACACAATGAATGGCAGGACCCTAGGAAGTACAGAGCATCAGAGGGACCTTGGTGCACATGTCCATGGATCCCTGAAGACAGCAGCACAGGTTGATAAGGTGTTTGAGAAGGCATTTGGGATGCTTGCCTTTACTCGTCGAGGAATAGCATATAAGAGCAGAGAGGTTATGTTGGAGCTGTATAAATCATTTGATGAGTCCACAGCTGGGGTACAATGTGCAGTTCTAGTCGCCACACCATAGGAAGGATTTGATTGCTCTGGAGAGAGTGCAGAGGAGATTTACCAAGGTGTTGCCTGGGCTGGAGCGTTTCAGCTATGAAGAGAGGCTCAGGTTGTTTTCCTTAGAGCAGAGAAGGCAGAGGAGACCCTGATAGAGGTATACAAAATTAGGAAGGGGGGTAGATAGGAAGAAAGTCTCCTCCTGAGCAGGGGTGTCAATAACCTTGTGACAAAGATTTAACGTTAAGGGCAGGAGATTTAGAGGGGATCAGAGGGATAAGAAAAATCACCCAGAGGGTGGTTGGAATCTGGAACATACTACCTGAGTAGGGGGTAGAGGCAGGAACCCTCACAACAATTAAAACGTATTTAGATGAGCACTTGAAACGCCATAGTATACAGGGCTAAGGGCCAAGTGCTGGAAAATGGGATTGGGATAGATAGTTGCTTGATGTCTAGCATAAACACGACGGGCTAAAGGGCCTGTTTCTGTGCTGTAAAACCCGATGACATGTACATTCAGACTAGGAACTGGAAGGACTGACAAAATCTCACCCTTAAATATCAAACTGGCAGGTACAGGATAAAACATTTAATACAGATACTGACAGAAAATAATTAAGTTTAGGATCATGGCAAAGGCAGGTAGGCATGGAGTAACATAGAAAATCAGAGCCAGAATAGGCCACTCGGCCCTTCAAGCCTGCTCCACCATACAGTATGACCATGACTAATCCTTTATCTCAACACCAAAGTCCCGTGCTCTCCCCACACCTCTTGACTCATTTTGTGTCTTTAAATCTATTTCCTTCTTAAATATATTCATTGACTTGGCCTTCACAGACTTGTGTGGTAGAGGGTTCCACATGTTCACCACCCTCAGAGCTAAGAAATTTCTCCTCATTTCAGTTGAAAATGGCCTACCATATATCCTGACACTGTAACCCTTTGTTCAAGACCGCCTAGCCAGAGGAAGCACCATCCCTGAAGTCAGCATGTCCATCCACATCAGAATTGTATACGTTTCACTGAGATGCCCTCTCATTCTTCAAACTCCAGTGAATACAGGCCTAGTCAACCCAATCTTTCCTCGAGATTCACAGATGCAACCTAAGCCCTATATTCACTTCCTAAACAGCAACAGGTACAGGATAATTGACATATCTCGAAAGCAGACACTGACATGCACAGGGCAAACACACACACACTAACATCCCAAAGAGTGATAAATATAGAATGAAAACCACATCCAAATGCCCATAACTGAAATCTTCACAGAGAAATGATGAAACAAACAAGAACATCCAACGCATACTATAAATGATAGTTTCAGCTTAAATAATCAGATTGATTGAATTAATAATGGTGGACGAATTCCAATAACCGAAACAGACAGGTGTGGGGTAACTCAAAGTACACCACCTTAGCCTCCAAGAAAACACAAGCTTGAGGCTGATAGATACAGAGGGACAACCACCTTTGGGGCATATATTGACAGAAAATTAAAATCCTCTGTTTGACTGGTGCAGTAACACAGGTTTCCATAAAGCATAGGAGCTCAGGTACACCATGAACCCCGCACTGTCATGTTACAACGTGATAGGCACAGAGCACAGAAGGCTACTAACATGGCAGACTGACAGTTACGGATTAAAACTTGCAAAATCACAAACAGCTGCTATACTGAGTAAACTTCACAATCACATATCAGGCATTGACACGGAGGGTGGGACAAAACTCCTGTTCACAGACAAGAGACTGACACATACAGAAGAAAAGTGAATTCACATAGAAGAATAGGAATTTTGTGGCACAGAAGGAAGCCTCTTGGTCCATCGTGTCTGCACCAGCCATACAACCTATTCCCACTTTCTATCACGTGCTCCGTAACCCGGCAGGTTATGGCACTTGAGGTCCATATCCAGGCACTGTTTAAATGAATTGAGGGTTTCTGCCTCTACTACCTTTTCAGGAATTGAGTTCCAGGCCTTGTTACACACTGGATGAAAAAAAAAGCTCATCTCATCTCTCTAATATTTCTGCTATTCCCTTTAAATCTATGACCCACAGTAACTGACCTCTGTGCTAACATAAATAGACATTGACCAAGTCATTGAATATATGTTAAAAGGAAGTACATTTAAAGACACAAAATGAGTCAAGAGGTGTGGGGAGAACACGGTACTTTGGTGTTGAGATAAAGGATTAGCCATGGTCATACTGTATGGTGGAGCAGGCTTGAAGGGCCGAGTAGCCTACTCTGGCTCTGATTTTCTATGTTACTCCATGCCTACCTGTCTTTGCCATGATCCAAAATTTAATCCTCCTCCATTCTATCCAGGCCCCTCACAAAGTTGTAGACATCTCAATCAAATCTTCCCTCAGCCTCCTCTGTTTAAATTGAAAACAAGCCCAACACATCTAATCTTTCATTGTGACTGCATTATTCCAGTCCTGACAACATCCTCAGAAATCTCCTCTGTATCATCTCCAATGACATTACACCCTTTATGAAATGAGATGACCAGAACTACACACAGGACTCAAGTTGTGGCCTCACTCATGATTAATAAAGTTCCAGCCTAACCTCCCTGTTTATACTCATACCTCGCCATATAGACGAACGGGTTCTATATGCCGCCTTAAACCATTTATCGACCTGTCCTGCTACCTTCAGGAACCAGTGGGCATCCTCTCCACTGTCCCTCAGTTCCCCTACACCTCCCAGTGTTCTCCCATGAATTGTGTATTCCTTTGCCTTGCTTGATCCCCCAAAATGCATTACCTCACAATTCCCCAGGCTGAATTCTGTCATGAAGAGATATTAATGTCTGTAATGTTATTGGAATGTATTTTTAAATTGGAATTGTACCTCTGCCTACGTGTGTGCCTGACTGTGGTTTACTTGGATTAAAGTCCTGGTTCTTGGTTGCATAGTAATTTTGAGATGCGAATTAGATAAACGTAAGGAAGTTATAAGGTAAGGTGCAATTTGCATTTGTTGAATAAACCATTCAAAAGAATGGATAAAATCTTGCTGGGAGATGGCAAGCAATGTGTTTATATTACTAATATAATTATGGACCAAGAGGATTATTGTTAGAAGAGATACATTTTTTTAAAAGTTAGTAATACAATGGAAAACGTACATTCAAGGGGGAAGTTAGGTACCAACAAAAAGGGGTTTGTGTGTGTAGGTCAGATGCATTTAAGATCTAACCAGCCTGTCAACCCACAACTGTGTCTGCAAAGAACGAAATTGAAATGTACCTTGTTTCGAATTCGTAAGGTCAAATGTGCTTTGTCGGGTGTCTGTTTAAAGCCCATGGGTTACTGTTGCCTTGATGAAGATTTACCTAGGAGTGATTAATTCGGGGATTTGTCTAAAAGTTGATAAGGTAGTAATTTGTAGATATGTGTATGTGTTCAATTTGTTGTTTTTTATGTTTAATTTAGTTTTATACAAAAACCTTTTGAGGCTTGGTGGTCTTATTCCTGAATTCAGAGCTGCATCACAAACATACTCATTGAATATATAGGTTATGACAGTTGTTCAAATTTCCCTTGGGGATTTAAACAGCCTTTACCAACTGTTGTGTCATAACAATTCCTATTGCCACTTTCCTGCTCAAAGGAGCAGTCCATTGATATCTTCCTGCATTCTCCAAATCAAGCAGGCGACCATTTTATTTGTATTCACCTATGTCGGTAGGTGCAAGTGCAGCGTAAACCCATCTCTCCCGTTCAGGAACTGTTACGTACATATTAAACACACAGTCTCTCTTGTATCGAAAGCTAACAGGGAACTTAAATAAACACTGGCTCATCTGCGTTGAGAGGAACATATTGAAAGCCACACTCATATAAGAAGCTAACACAAACGGTGGGTAGGCCCCAGTCACATTCGGCTAAGAAACGTGCAGAGGAAAATCAGCATTCACAATCTAGTAAATCCGCCAATTATATGCCAGAATTTGACAGGTGCAGAGACAATTACCAACCAGAAATATGCATAGTATCAGAAATTGACAATCGTAAAACAGCCAATCAGGAGACATACTTTCAACGATCCTTCATTAGCATAGGCGTCAGACCTTGTCTATAAAAGGAGCTTCCCGAGGGCGCTGTTGCTAATTGTGTGTCTAAGGCTAAGTGGCGATATGGTGGAAGAGAAAAAATCAGGAGCGGCCAAGAAGGGGTCCAAAAAAATCGTTAAGAAAACACCACCCAAGGGCGGCAAGAAGAGGAAGAGGTCCAGGAAGGAGAGCTACTCCATCTACATCTACAAGGTGATGAAGCAGGTCCACCCGGATACCGGCATCTCCTCCAAGGCCATGAGCATCATGAACTCGTTCGTCAACGACATCTTCGAGCGCATCGCCGGCGAGGCTTCCCGCCTGGCCCACTACAACAAGCGGCAGACCATCAGCTCCCGGGAGATCCAGACCGCCGTGCGCCTGCTGCTGCCCGGGGAGCTGGCCAAGCACGCCGTGTCGGAAGGCACCAAGGCGGTGACCAAGTACACCAGCTCCAAGTGAAACGCCACAATGCACTGAACAAAAGAACTCCAAACACAAAGGCTCTTCTAAGAGCCACCCAAAACCTCACTGAAAGAGCAAAGCCATGGGCCTGGGGTTGTTTAATAATCTTTATTTAACTTGTGCATTTTTCTATTTCCATTTGGGTTTTGTTACTCTTTTGTGTTTCAATGATTAATGCGAACATTGTTTCTCATTTTTTTAACGCCTTATCAATTAATGTCAATTTTGATCTATGTTTTTTAAATTAACACTCCGCCATTTTTCCTTCACGTTATTTGGACAATATGTCCTGTTAAATGTTTTATACACCCATTTCATGTCTGTTACCCTCCTTTAGTGAGCGAGCTTATGTAAAAACATGTCATCCAGTCTCAATTTTCGACAACTTATAACGAAAATCTGTCCTTTGGTTGGACATGCCGGAATACGTACTCAGTCCACAACTCCGCGATGTGTCATCGATGTTGCAATAAAAAAAAAATTGATCAGAAATGTCAAGTTGTTGCGTGCTGCGAATGGGAATTTCAGCCTATTTCAAACTGAACAAAGCAATCCGATTTTAAAGGCGAAGGTGGAGCTTGTGACGAAATGGTCAATAACGTGTAATATTTATGTATAAAACACGTTTGTCGGAAGATAAGTGTTACCTAACTGATGCGATATTCCACATTAGCGCCTTTGATTGTTTTACAAAAAAAATATGGGCGGGCTTTTCAAATTTGAGAAAAGAAAGCGGTTTGGCGCCTGACAACTTGGTGCGCTTATTTTTCGTCTACTCACCTTGACCTTGACAGCTTAACCAATGCAGCCATCTGATTGGCTGGTTCGTGTTCCCAATGCGACCCGAGTGTCCAATCACAAGTGCCCCACACTAAAATTCCTTCCCAACGTTTCCCAGTGGTCAAAATTGGGCGGAATACCATTCTTTAAACTGATAACACACAGGTTCTTCTAAGAGCCACACATTTTTTCTGTGAAAGAGTGACTTATAATCTGAGAGGGGCTAATAGAAACTAGGAGCAGGAGTAGGCCATTCGGCCCTGCGAGCCAGCTCCGCCATTCATTATGATCATGGCTGATCATCTGCTCCCGCTTTCTCCCCATACCCCTTGATCCCTTGCGCCCCAAGAGCGTGATCGAGCTCCTCCTTGAAAACATACAATGTTTTGGCATCAATTACTTTGTGGTAGCGAATTCCACAGGCTTCATACTAAATTTGATAATAACAGCATTGATTTGTGTTTTTGCATTCAGAGGCGTGCCTTTTAGCCAGCGAATTCATGTCCGCGGCTCCCCAAATGTTTTGCATTTGATTACAACTGCCATTAGAATAGGACATTTAAAATAACTGCACCATGAACCGTTCTATGACCATCCCAGTGATGATGACATAAGCTGCATCCAATGATGTGTCTGCTCTAATTGATATATGACTGCACTGGTTGAAGAAGGCAGCTCACCATCACCTTCTCAAGGGCACTTGAGGGATGGGAAATAATCGTTGACCAAGCCTACAAGGGCAAGGGCAGCAGACAGATGGGAACACCACACATGGAAGTAGCCCCTGCAAATCAATCACCAGGCTGAATTGGAAATACATTGGACATTCCTTCACTGTTGCAGGATCAAAATCAAGTAACTCCCTCCCTACCAGCACAGGGTCAAAATCTTGCAACCCTCTCCCCAACAACTGTAGGTGTACCTACACCACAGTTACAAAATCCTGGAACTCACTCCCTAAGAGCACTGTGGGTGTGCCTACTCCAGAGGGTCAATATCCAGGAACTCCCACCCTAACAGCAATGTGGGTGTACCTACTCCACAGGGACAAAGTCGTGGAACTTCCTCCTTAACAGCACTGTGGGTGTACCTACACCACAGGGACAATATCCTGGAACTCCCTCCCGAATAGGACTGTGGGTGTACCTACACCGCAGGGACAAAATCCTGGAACTCCCTCCCTAACAGCACTGTGGGTGTACCTACACCACAGGGACAAAATCCTGGAACACCCTCCCTAACAGCACTGTGGATGTACCTACTTCACAGGGACAAAATCCTGGAACTCCCTCCCTAACAGCACTGTGGGTGTACCTACACCACAGGGACAAATTCCTGGAACTCCCTCCCTAACAGCACTGTGGATGTACCTACTTCACAGGGACAAAATCCTGGCACTCCCTTCCTCACAGCACTGTGGGTGTACCTACAAAACAATGACAACATTCTGGAACTCCCTCCCTAATAGCACTGTGGATGTACCTACACCACAGAGACAAAATTCTGGAACTCACTCCCTAACAGCACTGTGGATGTACCTACACCACAGGGACAAAATCCTGGAACTCCCTCCCTAACAGCACTGTGGGTGTACCTACACCACATGGACAAAATCCTGGAACTCCCTCCCTAAAAGCACTGTGGGTGTACCTACACCACAGGTACAAAATCCTGGAACTCCCTCCCTAACAGCACTGTGGGTGTACCTACACCACAGGGACAAAATCCTGGAACTCCCTCCCTAACAGCACTGTGGGTGTAGCTACACCACAGGAACAAAATCCTGGAACTCCCTCCCTAACAGCACTGTGCATGCACCTACACCACAGGGAATGCTGCAGTTCAAGAAGGCAGGTCATCACCACCTTCTCAAGGGGCAACTAGGGATGGGGAATTGATGTTGGACCCAGACAGCGATGCCAACATTCCATGAATGACTTAAAAAACTATTAACGAATAATAAAGCAAAACATTGCCGCCTCCAAATTACCGATTCCCATCAGGCGATACCTTATTTCTTCTTCAAGGTGTGAGAATTGAGCAGGTAGTAAGCACGCAGTGCAGTTATGGCATGTTTTGTGTTCGGGATTCGAGATCACAGCTCTTTCGTTGGCCTATTACGTGGCCCTTAAAAGGGCCATTGATGCATTTTCGGTTGTGGTCCAGCAGACGAGACGCTGTGATTGGATGCCTCCCTTTCCCTCAGTCAAGGTTGAGATGAGATTTCACGGAGCGGATTCCCGATTGGCTGAGCTGAAACTGCAAATCGTCACTTTCACAAAGTCCGCCAATTTCACCGTCGCTTGGGTAGAGTGAAAAAAAAACAATTTGCCGGAAGCAATGATAAGGGCAAATTTCATCCTCCATTGCCTAATTTTTCGTCCATTTCCACTTTGCATCTCGGTTTTGATTCTGGGATCATCCTGATTTCACAGAATCTTCCAGCACATCCTGTTCCCAATGTCCCATTAATCAAGTCCCAAGAACCAAAGAGGCCTACACTCCTGTATGGAGACATTCAGCCCTTCTTTGCCCCCTAATGGCAAATTGTGTCAGCATTTACCTAGTCCATATTTCCACCTTAGTGTACCTTGTATGTTCCTAACCTTTGGTGTGTGTTTGGTACTAATTTTGGTAATTTCAATCGACTTCCAACATCTTCTCAAATGCAGAATTCCTTATTTTGACATCTGAGGGTGAAAATTCTCTTTCTCTCCTCTATATCTGGTTTGGAATCCAGGACCTCTGGTTGGACCCAATCGCCAGATAATATTGTGTCCCTCCTATTTACGTTATCAAAATCTATCACCCTGAAAACCTACATGAAGTAACCCCTTGACCTGTTTTGTTCTAAGAAGAACACCCAGAACTCTCCTCCTAACTCTCACACATCATCCCTGTTAATATCCTCATTCTAAGGACTCTAAACCATCTCTGACTTGGAATCCTCAGAATTATACAAAATGCTCCTGATAAGGCTTACCCGGTGATTTATAAAGTTCCAATATCTCTGGCAATTGGAATATAGTGTGGATAAGTGTGATGTTATCCATTTTTGGTAGGGAAGACAGAAGAGCAGGGTGTTTCTTAAACGGTGACGGGTTCAGAAGTGTTGATGTCTAAAGGCATCTGGGTGTCATTGTTCATGAATCAGTAAACGTTAACATGCAGTGGCAGCAAGCAATCAAGATAGCATATGGCATGTTGGTCTAAATCACAAAGGGATTTGAGAACAGGAGTAAAGATGTATTCCTGCAATTGTAAACAGCCTTGGTGAAATTGCACCTGGAGTACTGTTTGTAGTACTGCTTGGTCTCCTTATCTAAGGAAGGATGTACTGGCCATAGAGGGAGTGCAACAGAAGTTCACCAGGCTAAACCCTGGGATGTCAGGATTGTCTTATGAGGAGAGATTGAGGAAACTGGTATTTTCTTTTCTTGAGTTTCAAAGAATGAGAAGTGATTTCATTGAAAACTTACAACATTCATAAATGGTTCGATACTCAGCACTGCAGCTGGTGTGATTTAAATTCAATGAATATGGGATTATAAAGCTCATCTCAGCAGTGGAGACAAGCTTTTTAATACTCAAAAAACCATCTTGTTCACTAATATCCTAAGTCTCTATCTAACAATTTCAAATGAAGTTCACAATCTGTGCTTTATTGTATCCATGTCAGTCTATCATACCTTATGCTCCAGGGACTGATCACATACCAAACTGGTCGCTTTGAAGTACCTTGAGTATTGCTGCAAAAAAAAAAACATATTATCAAATCTTTTCATCTTGCACTCAGTGTCCCACCATATTAATTTAATTTAAATGCCAATGTCAAGGGAAGCAACAACTTTCTACTGGATGAGGAGAGAGTGCTGATTGGTTGACAGGTGGACTCTGATTGGTAGAGGTGTTGCCATGATGAACTAAACATATTGTGTCTGCTTCAGCTAAACATAATGAGTGATAGCCATTCGCTAGTGCATTCCTCAAGGCAATGCCTTGCACAATCAGAGTCAAGCTGTTGCCTGTTTGAAATTTCGAACAATGCTTGGCAGGGGCAGTTAACTGTCAGTCAACATTAACTGGTGCATTCCCAATGGAAACACCTCTAACCTGTCAGAGTCTACTTGCCAACCAATCAGCATTCTCTTACAGTATAAAGTTGTTACTTCAGCTGACATTGGTATTCTTGTGATTGTCCTGATGACTGCAACATGAAAACTTTGACACAATGTTTTTTTTTCAACAAAGCTCAAGGTTATGTATTTGCAAAGTGTCTGGTATCGCACAAGAGTTTGAGATTTGTACTGCAGCTCTGCTTCTTTTTCTCGCTCTGCTTCTTTTTTTCAGTATACAATTTTGGAATTCATTTTGTACCTGTCAGTCTCTTTTATGTCGTGCCCTGGACCCAGAGTGAATGAGTTTGGCTTTTATTCTTGTTCTATCACTCTTAGGGTCTTCTAAGTCAGTTGGAGACTTGTCCTGTATCAGTCATTTATGGTACAGATTGTGAGAGAGTTATTATTTATTTGTCAGCCATGGTGCTATATATATTCTATATTGTATGAATATTGTATTGTATAAAGCAGTAGTGTGGGAGTTTGTTCCTGCATTGTAAATTTGTCATTCTCTGGCATAGTGTTTGAGTGTATAAATAATTCAGATTCCATGATTCTCTCATACTGTATGTGAGGGTGAAATTTATTTTGTATCTTTCAGTATCTTCTACAGTTTTTAAGTGTGATATGTGCTTTTACATTTTAAAAAATTATTACTTTGCCTTTTTCTGAGATTAATAGCTATAATTTCAGTCTGTGGTACTTCATGTAAGTCCCAAATTCATTTCAAATCTTTCAATTTTCTGAATGTGGACCTCATTCTGTGTGTGTTTGCCGCAATCTATTCTCTATCTCTCAGTTTCTGCAATCTTATGCAACTTTAAAATGCATTCCTTGCTATGCAAGTTTTTGAGAATTCTATGTATCCAAGAGATAACGTCTGGATCAGTCAGTAAATATGTATTTGCAATGATATTTAAAACTCAGTGTTTTTGGACGTGGGTGCATGAGGGTTTCATTTTGTGTCCGGTATTATATTTAATTGATTAATTCTCAATCCATCATTCATTGTTTCTGAGTGTAAGAACATTTCCCTGTCGCTCAGTGCCTCACATTGTCATAAGAGTGTGGCATTCCCTACATTGTATGACTATAATGCTGGGATGACATGTTATTGTAAGATGAATTATATCATTGCCACACTTTAGAACTCTACTACATTGGACAGCATGACAGTTGGATTTTTTTCTTCCTCCTCCGCTTCATGTTGTATATTTTTTATCCCCCAGAATGTTTGTATCGGTCTCAGGAGGAGTGATGGTTTTACCCATTTCTTCTGATTGCCTGGTCTCCTATCTTAGTTGTTGGTGTTGATCTCTTGTATACACCCACCAATTTGGGTACTGTCTGTTATTATATGGAAGTAAGACAGAGAAATGGATCAATCTGTCAGTGCATAATCAGCATATGATTGCATTGTTCCATGCAAACTGTGAGATTTATAACACATCCCTACAGGGTTCGACTGCCCATGATAGCAGAAGTGATGCCAGTTCTGTGTTTGTCAGCCTTGTGATTTACAATGTACCTACTGTGTGTGAGGAGCAGCCTGAAATCTAACCTTGTGTCTTGATATGAAGGCGTATCCAATATATTCTCCTAGGAATTTCTTGCTCTCAAAATAATACAACAATGAAGAAAAAAGCATTTGGTATAATTTATGTACAGGTATGGATTGGAATATATTTATAAAGGTACAATGAGTGAACATGTCCACATATTGTTTAATGTCTGGACTGAGGCAAGGGAGGTGAAAAGATTGTAATTGTCCACCCAACCTGCAGGGAGGAAGGATTAGGTTTTTGTAAGCTGTCAGCACCCAGGCACAGCTCAAGCTCTGACCTCATCCTTGACTGGGACTGTCTGAGGGAGGAGTAAAATTGTCAGTGTCATGGGTGCAATCCACCATTTCCGTGTGGCTACCTACAAAATAAAGCATAATCTCCTACAAGCAACTAGCAACCAGGATGAACGACCAACTCTGTTAGAACTGAAGATAAAGCTAATGTGATTAACCAAGTAGAAAAACTAAACAAATAAAACAGCTCTGATCTATGGAGGGGTCACCAAGGATGTGATTCTGGAGAATCCAATTCACAGGATGGTTGAAAGATGACCTTCCATACCTCTCTCCAGCTGCATGCAATAACAAATCTTCATGAAAAGCTCTCTGGTTCCTCCCAGTCAGCCACTGGTTGAATTGTTCACCGCCCAGTAACAACAAATACAATGAGACTGAAATAGGAACAGAAAGTGCTGGTAAACCTCAGCTGGTCTGGCAGCATCTGTGCAGAGAGAAACACAGTTTAACATCACGAGTCCAATATGACCCTTCTTTGGAGAGAGTAAAACTGAATGATGAACAGTGGCTAATATTTAGGGGAGGAGGGAGAAAGCAAACAGCAAGGATTCAAAAATGGGAAAGTTCCATCTTCCCCACCCCCAACATCACATCATGCACACACACACACACACAAATACGCCCACACCGATACACCCACATGACACAACTGCCAGGCCATGACTATCACCAACAAGATAGAATCTAACCATCACCCCATGACATTCAATGGCATTACCATCGCTGATTCCGCCCCTATCAAAATTCTGTGTTACCATTGGCCAGAAGCTAAACTGGGCTAGCCTTATAAACATTATTGCTACAAGAGCAGATCAGAGGCTGGGAATCCTGTGGCAAGTAACTCAGCTCCTGACTCCCCAAAGCCTGTCCACCATCTACAAGGCACAGGTCAGGAGTGTGATGGAATACTCTCCACTTGCCTGGATGAGTGCAGCCCTAACAACACTCAAGAAGCTCGACATTGTCCAATGCGAAACAGCCCACTTGATAGACACCCCATCCGCAAATGTTCAACCCCTCCATCACCAAATGCACAGTGACAGAAGTGTGCACCATCTACAAAATACACTGCAGGAAGTCACCAAGGCTCCATACATAGCACCTTCCAAACCCATGACCACTACCATCTAGCAGGGCAAGGGCAGCAGACACATGGGAGCAGGAAGTTCCACTCCAAGCCAATCACCGTCCTGATTTTGGAAATATATCGTCATTCCTTCACTGTCGCTGGGTCAAAATCCTGGAACTCCCTCCCTAACAGCACTGTGGGTGTACCTACTTCAAAGGGACAAATTCCTGGAACTCCCTCCCGAACAGCACTGTGGGTGTACCTACCCCGCAGGGACAAAATCCTGGCACTCCCTTCCTCACAGCACTGTGGGTGTACCTACAAAACAATGACAAAATTCTGGAACTCCCTCCCTTACAGCAGTGTGGGTGTACCTACACCACAGGGACATAATCCAAGAACTACCTCCCTAACAGCACTGTGGGTGTATCTACACCACAGGGACAAAATTGTGGAACTCCCTCCGTAACAGCGCTGTGGGTGTACCTACACCACAGGGACAAAATCCAGGAACTCCCTCCCTATCAGCACGATGGGTGTATCTACACCACAGGGATAAAATTGTGGAACTCCCTCCCTAACAGCACTGTGGGTGTATCTACACCACAGGGACAAAATTGTGGAACTCCCTCCGTAACAGCACTGTGGGTGTACCTACACCACAGGGAGAAAATCCTGGCACTCCCTCCATAACAGCACTGCAGGTGTAACCTACACCTGATGGACAAAATCCTGGAACTCCCTCCCTTATAGCACTGTGGATGTACCTACACCACAGAGACAAAATCCTGGAACTCACTGCCTAACAGCACTGTGGATGTACCTACACCACAGGGACAAAATCCTGGAACTCCCTCCCTAACAGCACTGTGGATGTACTTACACCACATGGACAAAATCCTGGAACTCCCTCCCTAAAAGCACTGTGGGTGTACCTACACCACAGGGACAAAATCCTGGAACTCCCTCCCTAACAGCACTGTGGGTGTACCTACACCACAGGGACAAAATCCTGGAACACCCTCCCTATCAGCACTGTGGGTGTACCTACACCACAGGGACAAAATCCTGGAACTCCCTCCCTAACAGCACTGTGCATGCACCTACACCACAGGGAATGCTGCGGTTCAAGAAGGCAGGTCATCACCACCTTCTCAAGGGGCAACTAGGGATGGGGAATTGATGTTGGACCCAGACAGCGATGCCAACATTCCATGAATGACTTAAAAAACTATTAACGAATAATAAAGCAAAACATTGCCGCCTCCAAATTACCGATTCCCATCAGGCGATACCTTATTTCTTCTTCAAGGTGTGAGAATTGAGCAGGTAGTAAGCACGCAGTGCAGTTATGGCATGTTTTGTGTTCGGGATTCAAGATCACAGCTCTTTCGTTGGCCTATTACGTGGCCCTTAAAAGGGCCATTGATGCATTTTCGGTTGTGGTCCAGCAGACGAGACGCTGTGATTGGATGCCTCCCTTTCCCTCAGTCAAGTTTGAGATGAGATTTCACGGAGCGGATTCCCAATTGGCTGAGCTGAAACTGCAAATCGTCACTTTCACAAAGTCCGCCAATTTCACCGTCGCTTGGGTAGAGTGAAAAAAAAACAATTTGCCGGAAGCAATGATAAGGGCAAATTTCATCCTCCATTGCCTAATTTTTCGTCCATCTCCACTTTGCATCTCGGTTTTGATTCCGGGATCATCCTGATTTCACAGAATCTTCCAGCACATCCTGTTCCCAATGTCCCATTAATCAAGTCCCAAGAACCAAAGAGGCCTACACTCCTGTATGGAGACATTCAGCCCTTCTTTGCCCCCTAATGGCAAATTGTGTCAGCATTTACCTAGTCTATATTTCCACCTTAGTGTACCTTGTACGTTCCTAACCTTTCGTGTGTGTTTGGTACTAATTTTGGTAATTTCAATCGACTTCCAACATCTTCTCAAATGCAGAATTCCTTATTTTGACATCTGAGGGTGAAAATTCTCTTTCTCTCCTCTATATCTGGTTTGGAATCCAGGACCTCTGGTTGGACCCAATCGCCAGATAATATTGTGTCCCTCCTATTTACGTTATCAAAATCTATCACCCTGAAAACCTACATGAAGTAACCCCTTGACCTGTTTTGTTCTAAGGAGAACACCTGGAACTCTCCTCCTAACTCTCACACATCATCCCTGTTAATATAAAAACAAAGAAAACTGCGGATGCTGGAAATCCAAAACAAAAACAGAATTACCTGGAAAAACTCAGCAGGTCTGGCAGCATCGGCGGAGAAGAAAAGAGTTGACGTTTCGAGTCCTCATGACCCTTCGACAGAACTTGATTTCGAGTCCAAGAAAGAGTTGAAATATAAGCTGGTTTAAGGTGTGTGTGTGGGGGGGCGGAGAGAGAGAGAGAGAGACAGAGGTGCTTGTGTAGACAAACAAGCAGTGATAGAAGCAGATCATCAAAAGATGTCAGTGACAATCCCTGTTAATATCCTCATTCTAAGGACTCTATACCATCTCTGACTTGGAATCCTCAGAATTATACAAAATGCTCCTGATAAGGCTTACCCCGTGATTTATAAAGTTCCAATATCTCTGGCAATTGGAATATAGTGTGGATAAGTGTGATGTTATCCACTTTTGGTAGGGAAGACAGAAGAGCAGGGTGTTTCTTAAACGGTGACGGGTTCAGAAGTGTTGATGTCTAAAGGCATTTGGGTGTCATTGTTCATGAATCAATAAATGTTAACATGCAGTGGTAGCAAGCAATCAAGATAGCAATTGGCATGTTGGTCTAAATCACAAAGGGATTTGAGAACAGGAGTAAAGATGTATTCCTGCAATTGTAAACAGCCTTGGTGAAATTGCGCCTGGAGTACTGTTTGTAGTACTGCTTGGTCTCCTTATCTAAGGAAGGATGTACTGGCCATAGAGGGAGTGCAACAGAAGTTCACCAGGCTAAACCCTGGGATGTCAGGATTGTCTTATGAGGAGAGATTGAGGAAACTGGTATTTTCTTTTCTTGAGTTTCAAAGAATGAGAAGTGATTTCATTGAAAACTTACAACATTCATAAATGGTTCGATACTCAGCACTGCAGCTGGTATGATTTAAATTCAACGAATATGGGATTATAAAGCTCATCTCAGCAGTGGAGACAAGCTTTATAATACTCAAAAAACCATCTTGTTCACTAATATCCTAAGTCTCTATCTAACAATTTCAAATGAAGTTCACAATCTGTGCTTTATTGTATCCATGTCAGTCTATCATACCTTATGCTCCAGGGACTGATTACATACCAAACTGGTTGCTTTGAAGTACCTTGAGTATTGCTGCAAAAAAAACATATTATCAAAGCTTTTCATCTTGCACTCAGTGTCCCACCATATTAATTTAATTTAAATGCCAATGTCAAGGGAAGCAACAACTTTCTACTGGATGAGGAGAGAGTGCTGATTGGTTGACAGGTGGACTCTGATTGGTAGAGGTGTTGCCATGATGAACTAAACATATTGTGTCTGCTTCAGCTAAACATAATGAGTGATAGCCATTCGCTAGTGCATTCCTCAAGGCAATGCCTTGCACAATCAGAGTCAAGCTGTTGCCTGTTTGAAATTTTGAACAATGCTTGGCAGGGGCAGTTAACTGTCAGTCAACATTAACTGGTGCATTCCCAATGGAAACACCTCTAACCTGTCAGAGTCTACTTGCCAACCAAACAGCATTCTCTTACAGTATAAAGTTGTTACTTCAGCTGACATTGGTATTCTTGTGATTGTCCTGATGACTGCAACATGAAAACTTTGACACAATGTTTTTTTTTTCAACAAAGCTCAAGGTTATGTATTTGCAAAGTGTCTGGTATCGCACATGAGTTTGAGATTTGTACTGCAGCTCTGCTTCTTTTTCTCGCTCTGCTTCTTTTTCTCAGTATGCAATTTTGGAATTCATTTTGTACCTGTCAGTCTCTTTTATGTCGTGCCCTGGATCCAGAGTGAATCAGTTTGGCTTTTATTCTTGTTCTATCACTCTTAGGGTCTTCTAAGTCAGTTGGAGACTTGTCCTGTATCAGTCATTTATGGTACAGATTGTGAGAGAGTTATTATTTATTTGTCAGCCATGGTGCTATATATATTCTATATTGTATGAATATTGTATTGTATAGAGCAGTAGTGTGGGAGTTTGTTCCTGAATTGTAAATTTGTCATTCTCTGGCATAGTGTTTGAGTGTATAAATAATTCAGATTCCATGATTCTCTCATACTGTATGTGAGGGTGAAATTTATTTTGTATCTTTCAGTATCTTCTACAGTTTTTAAGTGTGATATGTGCTTTTACATTTTTAAAAATTATTACTTTGCCTTTTTCTGAGATTAATAGCTATAATTTCAGTCTGTGGTACTTCATGTAAGTCCCAAATTCATTTCAAATCTTTCAATTTTCTGAATGTGGACCTCATTCTGTGTGTGTTTGCCGCAATCTATTCTCTATCTCTCAGTTTCTGCAATCTTATGCAACTTTAAAATGCATTCCTTGCTATGCAAGTTTTTGAGAATTCTATGTATCCAAGAGATAACGTCTGGATCAGTCAGTAAATATGTATTTGCAATGATATTTAAAACTCAGTGTTTTTGGACGTGTGTGCATGAGGGTTTCATTTTGTGTCCGGTATTATATTTAATTGATTAATTCTCAATCCATCATTCATTGTTTCTGAGTGTAAGAACATTTCCCTGTCGCTCAGTGCCTCACATTGTCATAAGAGTGTGGCATTCCCTACATTGTATGACTATAATGCTGGGATGACATGTTATTGTAAGATGAATTATATCATTGCCACACTTTAGAACTCTACTACATTGGACAGCATGACAGTTGGATTTTTTTATTCCTCCTCCGCTTCATGTTGTATATTTTTTATCCCCCAGAATGTTTGTATCGGTCTCAGGAGGAGTGATGGTCTTACCCATTTCTTCTGATTGCCTGGTCTCCTATCTTAGTTGTTGGTGTTGATCTCTTGTATACACCCACCAATGTGGGTACTGTCTGTTATTATATGGAAGTAAGACAGAGAAATGGATCAATCTGTCAGTGCATAATCAGCATATGATTGCATTGTTCCATGCAAACTGTGAGATTTATAACACATCCCTACAGGGTTGGACTGCCCATGATAGCAGAAGTGATGCCAGTTCTGTGTTTGTCAGCCTTGTGATTTACAATGTACCTACTGTGTGTGAGGAGCAGCCTGAAATCTAACCTTGTGTCTTGATATGAAGGCGTATCCAATATATTCTCCTAGGAATTTCTTGCTCTCAAAATAATACAACAATGAAGAAAAAAGCATTTGGTATAATTTATGTACAGGTATGGATTGGAATATATTTATAAAGGTACAATGAGTGAACATGTCCACATATTGTTTAATGTCTGGACTGAGGCAAGGGAGGTGAAAAGATTGTAATTGTCCACCCAACCTGCAGGGAGGAAGGATTAGGTTTTTGTAAGCTGTCAGCACCCAGGCACAGCTCAAGCGCTGACCTCATCCTTGACTGGGACTGTCTGAGGGAGGAGTAAAATTGTCAGTGTCATGGGTGCAATCCACCATTGCCGTGTGGCTACCTACAAAATAAAGCATAATCTCCTACAAGCAACTAGCAACCAGGATGAATGACCAACTCTGTTAAAACTGAAGATAAAGTTAGTGTGATTAACCAAGTAGAAAAACTAAACAAATAAAACAGCTCTGATCTATGGAGGGGTCACCAAGGATGTGATTCTGGAGAATCCAATTCACAGGATGGTTGAAAGATGACCTTCCATACCTCTCTCCAGCTGCATGCAATAACAAATCTTCATGAAAAGCTCTCTGGTTCCTCCCAGTCAGCCACTGGTTGAATTGTTCACCGCCAGGTAACAACAAATACAATGAGACTGAAATAGGAACAGAAAGTGCTGGTAAACCTCAGCTGGTCTGGCAGCATCTGTCCAGAGAGACACACAGTTTAACATCACGAGTCCAATATGACCCTTCTTTGGAGAGAGTAAAACTGAATGATGAACAGTGGCTAATATTTAAGGGAGGAGGGAGAAAGCAAACAGCAAGGATTCAAAAATGGGAAAGTTCCATCTTCCCCACCCCCAACATCATATCATGCACACACACACACACAAATACACCCACACCGATACACCCACATGACACAACTGCCAGGCCATGACTATCACCAACAAGATAGAATCTAACCATCACCCCATGACATTCAATGGCATTACCATCACTGATTCCGCCCCTATCAAAATTCTGTGTTACCATTGGCCAGAAGCTAAACTGGGCTAGCCTTATAAACATTATTGCTACAAGAGCAGATCAGAGGCTGGGAATCCTGTGGCAAGTAACTCAGCTCCTGACTCCCCAAAGCCTGTCCACCAACTACAAGGCACAGGTCAGGAGTGTGATGGAATACTCTCCACTTGCCTGGATGAGTGCAGCCCTAACAACACTCAAGAAGCTCGACACTGTCCAATGCGAAACAGCCCACTTGATTGACACCCCATCCGCAAATGTTCAACCCCTCCATCACCAAATGCACAGTGACAGAAGTGTGCACCATCTACAAAATACACTGCAGGAAGTCACCAAGGCTCCATACATAGCACCTTCCAAACCCATGACCACTACCATCTAGCAGGGCAAGGGCAGCAGACACATGGGAGCAGGAAGTTCCGCTCCAAGCCACTCACCATCCTGACTTTGGAAATATATCATCATTCCTTCACTGTCGCTGGGTCAAAATCCTGGAACTCCCTCCCTAATAGCACTGTGAGTGTACCTACACCACAGGGACAAAATCAAGGAACTCCCTCCCTAACAGCACTGTGGGTGTACCTACACCACAGGGACAAAATCCTGCAACTCCCTCCCTAACAGCACTGTGGCTGTACCTACACCACAGGGACAAAATTCTGGAACTCCCTCCCTAACAGCACTGTGGGTGTACCTACACCACAGGGACAAAATCCTGGAACTCCCTCTCTAACAGCGCTGTGGGTGTATCTACACCACAGGGACAAAATCCTGGAACTCCCTCCCTAACAGCACTGTGGGTGTACCTACACCACAGGGACAAAATCCTGGAACTCCCTCCCTAACAGCGCTGTGGGTGTACCTACACCACAGGGACAAAATCCTGGAACTCCCTCCCTATCAGCACAGTGGGTGTACCTACACCACAGGGACAAAATCCTGGAACTCCCTCCCTAACAGCACTGTGGGTGTACCTACACCACAGGGACAAAATCCTGGAACTCCCTCCCTAACAGCACTGTGGGTGTACCTACACCACAGGGACTGCAGCGGTTCAAGAAGGCAGCTCACCCCCACCTTCTCAAGGGGCAATTAGGAATGGGCAGTAAAAGCTTGCCGAGCCATCAGCACTCACATCCCATGAGTAAGGAAACGCACACACACAACTATGTACATGCACACTCGCATACTAATGCGCGCACACACAAATACACAGGCACGTAAAAAAAAAAGCTCACGCAGATACTCGCACTAATACTCATACACGCACTAATTCTTCAGAAATGCACACACACACACCTATGGACTCACAAATACACATTCACAAACACAGACATCGACAAATATACACCCACTCGCAAAAACACAAACACACTCTCACAGCCTGAGAATGGCCTTCACCCTCCCCCACTCAGCCCTTCTCGTAGAAGCAGTTCATCCTCCGCTCCGCTTCGAGGCAGGCTGCAACTTGTCTAGCTTTCCATCGGCTCAAAGCCCAGCTATGGAAACCGTGCACAATTGAAGTGCTAGCGTCAGGAGACTGCCGCCTGCAGCTTCACTCGGGCCCTTGATATACGTCTCCCCGACGGGCTCAACAGGTTTTAGTTCCGCACAAAGGGCACTTCTGGGGGTGGTGGGGGGGAAAGGGATTGAGGGAAGCGGAGAGGGAGTAGGGAAAGGGAGGAAGGAGGGGGTGGAGGGGAGGAAGGAGAGGAGGGGAGAGAGAGAGGAGGGAGGAGGGGAGAGAGAGAGGAGGGAGGAGGGGGAGGAGAGAGGGGGAGGGGAGAGGGGCAGAGGGGGGAGGGGAGAGAAGGAGGGAGGAGAGAGGAGACGCAGGGAGGAGAGAGAGGACACGGAGGGAGGTGAGGGAGTAGGGCCGGGGGCAGAGGGAGGGAGGGAGGAGGGCCAGGGGCAGAGGGAGGGAGAACCGGGGGCAGAGGAAGAGAGGAAGGAGGAGGGCCGGGGGCAGAGGGAGGGAGGAGGGCCGGGGGCAGAGGGAGGGAGGAGGGCCGGGGGCAGAGGGAGGGAGGAGGGCCGGGGGCAGAGGGAGGGAGGAGGGCCGGGGGCAGAGGGAGGGAGGAGGGCCGGGGGCAGAGGGAGGGAGGAGGGCCGGGGGCAGAGGGAGGGAGGAGGGCCGGGGGCAGAGGGAGGGAGGAGGGCCGGGGGCAGAGGGAGGGAGGGAGGAGGAGGGCCGGGAGCAGAGGGAGGGAGGAGGGCCGGGGGCAGAGGGAGGGAGGAGGGCCGGGGCCAGAGGGAGGGAGGAGGGAGAGAGGAGGGCCGAGGCAGAGGGAGGGAGAGAGGAGGGCCGAGGCAGAGGGAGGGAGAGAGGAGGGCCGAGGCACAGGGAGGGAGGAGGGCCGAGGCACAGGGAGGGAGAAGGGCCAAGGCAGAGGGAGGGAGGAGAGCCGGGGGCAGAGGGAGGGAGGAGGGAGAGAGGAGGGCCGGGGCAGAGGGAGGAGGGCGGAGGCAGAAGGAGGGAGGAAGGCCGGGGGCAGAGGGAGGGAGGAGGGCCGGGGGCAGAGGGAGGGAGGAGGGCCGGGGGCAGAGGGAGGGAGGAGGGCCGGGGGCAGAGGGAGGGAGGAGGGCCGGGGGCAGAGGGAGGGAGGAGGGCCGGGGGCAGAGGGTGGGAGGAGGGCCGGGGGCAGAGGGAGGGAGGAGGGAGAGAGGAGGGCTGAGGGCAGCGGGAGGGAGGATGGAGGAGGGCCGGGGCAGAGGGAGAGATGTGGGTCTGGGGCAGAGCGAGGGAGGAGGGTCGCGGGCAGTGGGAGGGAGGAGGGACGCAGGCAGTGGGAGGGAGGAGGGCCAGGGGCAGAGGGACGGAGGAGGGAGAGAGGAGGACTGAGGGCAGAGGGAGGGAGGATGGAAGAGGGCCGGGGCAGAGGGAGGGAGGAGGGCCGGGGGCAGAGAGAGGGAGGAGGGCCGGGGGCAGAGGGAGGGAGGAGGGCCGGGGGCAGAGGGAGGGAGGAGGGCCGGGGGCAGAGGGAGATGGGTCGGGGGCAGAGGGAGGGAGGTGGGTCGGGGCAGAGGGAGGGAGGTGGGTCGGGGGCAGAGGGAGGGAGGTGGGTCGGGGGCAGAGCGAGGGAGGTGGGTCGGGGGCAGAGCGAGGGAGGTGGGTCGGGGGCAGAGCGAGGGAGGTGGGTCGGGGGCAGAGCGAGGGAGGTGGGTCGGGGGCAGAGGGAGGGAGGTGAGTCGGGGGCAGAGCGAGGGAGGTGGGTCGGGGGCAGAGCGAGGGAGGTGGGTCGGGGGCAGAGCGAGGGAGGTGGGTCGGGGGCAGAGCGAGGGAGGAGGGCCGCGGGCAGTGGGAGGGCGGAGGGCCGGGGCTGATGGAGGGAGGAGGGCCGGGGGGTGAGGGAGGGAGGGAGGGCCATGGGCAGTGGGAGGGAGGAGGGCCGGGGCTGATGGAGGGAGGAGAGCCGGGGGCAGAGGGAGGGAGGAAGTAGGGCTGGGGCCAGAGGCAGGGAGGAGAATCGGGCGCAGGGCGAGGGAGGAGGGCCGGGGCAGAGGGAGGGAGGAGGGCCGGGGGTAGAGGGAGGGAGGAGGTTTGGGGGCAGAGGGAGGGCCGGAGGCAGAGGGAGGGAGGGTTGGAGGGAGGGCCGGAGGCAGATGGAGGGAGGGAGGTGAGCTGCGGGTGGAGGGAGCAGGTCCAGGGGCAGAGAGAGGGTGTAGGGAGGAGGGAGAAGGGCCGGGGGGGTGGGAGGGAGGGCCGGTGGGTGGGAGGGATGAGGGCGCAGGGAGGGAGGGATGGAAGAGGGCCAGGGTGGGAGGGAGGGAGGTTGGGAGTAGGCCCGGGGAGGGAGGGAGGGAAGTAGGGAGGAGGGCTGGGGTGGGAGGGAGGAGGACCGGGGCACAAAGCAACCCACTTGATTGTCACCCCATCCACAAACATTCACTCCCTCCACCACCGACGCACAGTAGCAGCAGTGTATGTACCATCTACAAGATGCACTGCAGGAACTCACCAAGGCTCCAAACATATCACCTTCCAAACCCATGACCACTACTATCTATAAGGATAAGGGCAGCTGATAGATGGGATCACCACACCTGGAAGTTCTGCTCCAAGCTACTCACTATCCTGACTTGGAAATGTAATGGTTGTTCCTTCAATGTCACTGGGTATAAATCCTGGAACACCCTCTCTAACAGCACTGTGGGTGTACCTACACCACAGGGACTGCAGCAGTTTAAGAAGGCACCACCACCTTCTCAAGGAGCAATTAGGGATGGGCAATGAAAGCTGGCCGAGCCAGCAACGTCCAATCCCATGAATGAATAAAGAAATGCACACAAGTATAGACACACACTAACTCTCAAAAACAACAATACACACTCCTGCAAACACACACTCCTTCACAGATACTCATGAAAAATCTCGCACAGATACTCACACACAAACAAACACACACACGTATACACTTACACAAATGCATATTCACACACACACACATCCACGGTTACACACACACACATCCAGAAATACACACACACAAAAATATAGCCACTCACAAAGCTCGAAAATGGCCTCCCCCCTCGCATTTGTTCTTCCCTTATGTCTTTACCACAAATCAAATAAGACTTGGCATCCTTCAATGCCTTAAACATTTAAAGCATCCCGAGGCACTTTTGGAAGGCGGTGTTTGCCTTCTATATTACTGAGATAAGTGTTTAGGTAATAATTGAATGTTTCACGGTATCGCTAATCATAGCTGTCTTTCAGAGATTTACAGAATCACATAGTGCAGAAGAGGCCCTTCAGCCCATCGAGTCTGTACTGACACATGAGAAAGACCTGACCTACCTACCTAATCCCATTTACCAGCACTTGGCCCCATAGCCTTGAATGTTATGATGTGCCAAGTGCTCATCCAGGTACTTTTTAAAGGATGTGAGGCAACCCGCCTCCACCACCCTCCCAGGCAGTGCATTCCACACCGTCACCACCCTCTGGGTAGAAATGTTTTTCCTCAAATCCCCCGTAAACCTCCTGCCCCTCACCTTGAACTTACGTTCCCTTGTGACGGACCCTTAAGGAAGGGGAACAGCTGCCTCCTATCCACCCTGTCCATGCCCTCATAATCTTGTACACCTCGAGCAGGTAACCCGTCAGTCTTCTCTGCTCCAAGAAAAATAACCCAAGTCTATGCACCCTCTCTTCATAACTTAAATGTTTCATCCCAGGCAACATCCTGGTGAATCTCCTCTGCACCCCCTCCAGTGCAATCACATCCTTCCTATAATGTGGTGACCAGAACTGCACACGGTCCTCCAGCTGTGGCCTCACCAAGGTTCTATACAACTCCAACATGACCTCCATACTTTTGTAATCTATGCCTCGACTGATAAAGGCAAGTGTCCCATATCATGTGTATCATTTTCACCATCCCACTAACATGCTTCTCCGCCTTCAGAGATCTATGGACATACTCGTCAAGGTCCCTTTGTTCCTCAGAACTTCCTAGTGTCATGCCATTCATTGAATACTTCCTTGTCAAATTACTCCTTCCAAAATATATCACCTCACACTTTTCAGGGTTAAATTCCATCTGCAAATTATCTGCCCATTTGACCATCACGTCTATATCTTCCTGTAGCCCAAGACACTCAACCTCACTGTTAACCACCCGGTCAATCTTTGTCTCATCCACAAACTTACTAATCCTACCCCCACCTAGTCGTCTACAGGCTTTCGGAACTATTTCTCATTTCCCAGCTGTGACAATGAGTTGCTGCTTTGGGAAAGCCATTTTTGTTTTCACATACATTAATGTGTGCATTTTCTTCTCATTTCCCATTCCTTCTTTATCTCTTTAACCTGCCGCTACTTCTAGCTCTTTGGGAATGGAGTCTCTCAGATGTTTTGATGAAAGCGAGGTTGGTCATTGTGTGTGACAGTGCCTCTGCCGTTGCTTTACTGTGGACTAATGTGAAGTGGGGACGGGTGTGGGGATTTGCCACTCCCTGATGCAGTAGGGGTTTTGTTTGTCCACGTTAATCCCAAACACCTCGAGCAGGGCTCTGTGCTCGATGGGCTGTTCCTAGTAACACACACCGAGGTAAACATCAACGGCGCCTGGAGGACCATCAACTCGTTGAATGTCTGCCCGAAACTTGTTGAATTTTCAGTGCAAACAGATGTCCTCGACTTGGTGTTGCAGACTGAAGCATTGCAAGGTTCAGAACTGCATGCTGAGCGATGCACTAAAACTTGGGGCAGTGACAGAGGAACAATGGGGAGAGGCCACCGTTTAAGACCTTTCAGCCATACTGCACCAACTTGCTGGAGACTGTGTGGAACAGAGAATGCCTGATATTTAATGTACATTGCGAATATGAAATGAATTCAAATTTTATCGAGACACCTCAGAGAGGAACATGCTCCACAAAGTTGCTTTCAATTGCACATTTCAGAACTTCCAACTTGAAAACAGCCCCAGGTTGTATGTTGTGTTTTTTTTTTTATTCATTCATGGGACGTGGGCTACGCTGGCTGGGCCAGTGTGTATTGGCTACGAGAAGGTGGTAGTCGCGCATGAGTAGGAGGTAGTGACAAGTGCCATTTCAGAGGCTGGAGTCACGTGTAGCCCAGAGCAGGTAAGGACAGCAGGTTTCCTTCCCTAAAGGGCATGAGTGAAGCAGATGGGTTTCTAGAACAATTGACATCTGTTTCATGGTCACCATGAAACAGTTCCAGATTCTTCTTGGATTCAAATCCCATTGTCTGCGGTTTTCGAACCCAGGTCCCCAGAGCATTACCCTGGGTCTCGGGGTGACTAGTCCAGCAACAGCACCAATACACCATCGCCTCCCCATTAAATGAAGAGGGGCTGTGTTACAATTGCATTGAGACATCTAAAAGTGGAACATGCTGTCTGGAGACATAGAAACTAGGAAAATGAGTAGGCCATTCAGCCCTTCGAGTCTGCTCCGCCATTCATTATGATCATGGCTGATCATCCATATCAATAGCCTGCTCCCGCCTTCTCCCCATTCCTTTGATCCCTTTCACTCCAAGTGCTATACCTAACCTCTTCTTGAAAACATACAATGTTTTTGTCTCAACTACTTTCTGTGGTAACGAATTCCACAGGCTCACCACTCTCTGGGTGAAGAAATTTCTCCTCATCTCAGTCCTAAATGGTCTACCTCACATCCTCAGAAAGTGACCCCCGGTTCTGGACTCCCCCACCATCGGGAACATCCTTCCTGCATCTACCCTGTCCAGTCCTGTTAGAATTTTATAGGTTTCTATGATATCCCCCCTCATTCTTCTGAACTTCAGTGAATATAATCCTAATCGACTCAATCTCTCCTCATATGTCAGTCCCGCCATCCCAGGAATCAGTTGGGTAAACCTTCGCTGCACTCCCTCTATAGCAAGTACATCCTTCCTCAGATAAGGAACCAAAACTGCACACCATATTCCTGGTGTGGTCTCACCAAGGCCCTGTATAATTGCAGCAAGGCATCCCTGCACTGTACTTGAATCCTTTGGCTATGAAGGCCAACATACAATTTGCCTTCTTTACCGCCTGCTGCACCTGCATGCTTACCTTCATTCAGCGACTGGTGTACAAGGACACCCAGGTCTCATTGCACTTTCCCCTCTCTCAATTTATAGCCATTCAGATAATAATCTGCCTTCCTGAGAGACAATTTGCATATCCTGTAATTTTCAAGTTGGAAAGTTTTGGAATGAACTTTTACAACTGTTATTAATAAAGTATAGTTTGGGGGAAAAATTCTGACACTCTCTCGTACTGTGTGCCTTTATGGGTTTTACTCATGGATAAAGTATGTATAATGTAGCTGTTGCTTTCTGGTGTGTTGTCACATTGTTGATTTCACAGGTGAGTGTAGAAGCAACATTGTCTGTCGCTCTCTGCTGAAGTGTCAGTATGGGATTGAAAGATGACAGTAGCAGTCAAACTCCAACTGGCAGTGTGTGTCTGGCATTGGAGGCAGTCCAGAGAAGGTTCACTGGGTTGATCCTGGGGATGGAGGGTTTTCTCAGGAGGAGAGGTTGAGTCAGTTCGGCCTATGCTCATTTCAGTTTAGAAGAATGAGAGGTGACCTTATTGAAACATATAAGATTCTTGGGGGACTTGACAGAGTAGATGCTGAGAGGTTGTTTCGCCATTGTGGGAGAGTCTAAGGCCAGAGGGCAGAATCTCTTAAAACAGAGAGGAGGAGAAATTTCTTCTCTCAGAGGGTAGTCAGTCAATCTGTGGATTATTTTTACTGCAGAGGGCTGTAGAGGTAGGGTCATTAGGTGTATTCAATGCTGAGATAGGCAGATTTGTAGTCAGTAAGGGAATCAAGAGTTCCAGGGGAAAGGCAGGAATGTGGAGTTGAGGATTATCAGATCTGCCATGATCTCATTGTATGGCAGAGCAGACTCGATGGGCCAAAAGGCCAGCTTCTGCTCCTACGTCTCATGGTCTTATAGTCTGTGTCATTCAGAACATGACGAGTATATTGAGTAAGCTCTGCATCTGTCACTCTCTGATACCATATGTTTCAATCTTTGATTAATGGTTGAATATTGGATAGATAAAAGCTGGTCGAGTGTCAGTATTGCATTGATGGGTATATTCCTATGCAATATATAATGGCATTGCTAATGATGTTTGCACCCCATAAATAAACAGAGAACAAATTGTATACTGTTCTATTAGTGTTATACTATTTCTCCTAGGCACCTAATGGTAGCATACTGATGAGCACAGATGCCTTTCCAACTGTTGAGTTTCATCTGATTCCCCACCATCACCAGCAAACCCCTTTTAATCCACTTTACTTCAACATGTGGCAGTTTAGATCTAAATCTGGTGCTGCCCATCAGAATTATGTTCTTAAAAAAAAATACTTGTCTCCTCTGGATTTTCCATCTCAGAAAATTGTGTGAACAATAAGCCTGGCAATTTAGACAAAGAGAAACAAATAAACATTTCCTTCTTTCATTCTTGTTCTATATGCCAAATGCTGGGGTATAGCTGGGTGAATATAGGCTAGTCACCACACCTGTCATTCTCAGGCAATGTGTGTCAATGTGGGATGGTGCAATGGTCACACTCTGAGACTGTCATTACATGGTTGGAAGGTCATTGTGGGTTTAAATACAACTGTAGCCAAGAATTGCAGTGGTGTGCTATCTGAATATTGTAGCCATCAGATTCACTGATGAAAAGCGTAGACAAGTTTATTATAACATAAGGACATCCAGGAGCAGGAGTGGGCAATTCAGCCCCTCAAGCCTGTCCCACCATTCATTACGATCATGGCTGATCTCATTTCGGCCTCAACTCCAATTTCCCACCCTCTCCCCATAACCTTTCAACCCGTTACTAATTCAAAATCTGCCCATCTCCTCCTTAAATTTATTCAGCATCCCGGCATCCACTGCACTCTGAGGTAGTAAATTCCACAGATTCACGACCCTTTGAAAAAAGTAATTCCTCCACACCTCTGAGTTAAATCTACCACCCCTTAGCCTAAAACCATGGCCTCTCGTTCTAGAATGCCCTACAAGGGGAAACATCTGCTCCACGTCTACTTTGTCTATCCCCTTTAGCATCTTATATACCTCAATTAGATCTCCCTCATCCTTCTAAACTCCAGGTCTCAATCTCTCATCATAGGACAAGCCCCATATCTCGGGAATCAGTCTCACACTCTGATACTGTGCGCCAATTTTGGTTTGCCTGGTGAATGTTGGAAAAATAATGCCTCTGTCACTTTCTGATCCTATATGATATATTAACCTGCACATGTGTTTCTAGATGGATACTGCATTTGCAAATATAACACATCATGCTATTCCCTGATAACGTGTTGCATTGTGTGATTGATTGGTGAGTGTGGAATAAATGCTGCCTTTGTCATATTCAGATATCATGGGACTCTATAATTAATATTGCCTGTGCGGTGGTCGTTTAGGATCAACTAACAGATGTTGGTCAGATACTGTACCTGCCAATCTGCACATTGCTGTTTCATTATGGGTTTGATATTTTAAGCATTGGATCGATCCTATCTCTGAAACTGTACTCAAGAAACAACGTTGGATTGGATGGAGAATATGGAACATTTTATGTATCTGTCACTCGTACAGTATCAATTTTACTGTGACATGTTCGTGTTGGAAATACAACCTCTTCTCTCTCTGAGTACTGTGGCTTACTGTATGTTTGACTGGAGAGTGTCAAAAAGCAAAAACATACCTTTACCTTTGGAAGATTAATTGGTGATAACAGCTGCCTTCAGGGAATTGACCTGTGACCGAACAGCCACACAATCAATATCATTTCTAGTTAATGGCAATTTCTAACTTAACGTTGGTTGAATACATTCGTCATCATTTTGCATAAGATATAAAATTCAGTTTAGCTTTGATTTTTCTAAAGATTGGTATTCCCACAGAAGTGGACAATGGATCTAATGGCAGTATGATATTCAATTGGTTCTTCTGATGCAAACTTCTGAATGTCAGTTTCCTTATCACTTATGACAATTTCTGCCATTACAATTTGATACTCTTTCTGGGATACACGCTGTAGCTGTAACTCTCTGGTACGTTGTTATAATGCGGGCTTTCTTTCTTCAGTTATCAATTTCATATGTGATAGTAAGCTGACTGCTTTTTCTGTCAGTGGCCTGTGCTAAATGTGACTTCACGCTTCATTCTCTACTTACCAATTTCTGGTCCTGTGTGCGAATGTGGGATTAATTTTCTGCCCCTCAGTTTCTGATAGTGTATATTGGAGTAGGATTCCTAATCTTTCTGCCAGTCTCTGATAATATAAATGTGTGTTGGATTAGTAAATACTGTTATAATGTGAGTGTGTGGATTTCTTTCTCTTAATAAATATTTAATGGAATTTGGGCTTTCCTGGCTGGGACAGTATTTATTGCCCATCCCTAATTGCCCTTGAGAAAGTAGTGGTGAGCCGGATTCTTGAATCACTGAAGCCCATATTGTGTAGGGACATGCACAGTACTGTTATGAAGGGAGTTCCAGGAATTTGACAGAGCAACAATGAAGGAATGGCAATATAGTTCCAAGTCTAGATGTTGTGCAGCTTGGAGTGGAATTAGCAGGTGGTGGTGTTCCCATTCATCTGCTGTCCTTATCCTTCTTGGTAGTAGAGATCATGAGTTTGGCAGTTATTGTGGAAGGAACCCTGGTGAATTATACTTACAACTCTGTGATACTGTGCACAAGAGTTAGATTAATTCTGCATCTGTTAGTCTTTGCTGTTGTTTGAGAGTCATTCTGCAAATGGGAATCTTTGGTATTGTACGTGAGAAGGAAATGAAATCAGTGCCTGTTCAGTTTTGGCATGCAGGAGAAGTTGTGATCAACTCTGTGTCACATGGTCACTGGTACTGAGTGGGAGAGATCAATTTCTTCACTATCTATCAGTCAACGCTGCAACATGTTATTGCAGGAATCCTTCTGTATCAAACAGCCAGTGACATTGAATGTGAGATTGTGGGATTGTTCCTGTCCCAGTCCATCTTAGATAGTGCTGGTGAGATGTACATTCATTCTGTATCTGTCAGTGACTAGCTTTGTACATCAATGTGGGATGCATTCTCTCTGATAATCTCTGCTACAATATGCGTCAGCAAGATTCATTCCATCAATGTCAGTTTTAGCTCCTTTGTGTGAGGCTCAGGTTTTGCCTGGATCAATCAGTCATAAGAACACAATAAATAGGAGCAGGAGTAGGCCATTCAGCCCTTCAAGCCTGCTCCACCATCCAATGAGATCATGGTTGATCTTGTGCTTCAAAACCAACTTCCTGCCTGATATCGGAAACCCTAAGTGCTTTTAATATGTAGAAATGTATCGATCTCAATCTTAAACATACTCAGAGACTGAGCCTCCACAGCCCTCTGGGGAAAATAATTCCAAAGATTGACAACCCTCTCAGTGAAGAAACTCCTCCTCACCTGAGGCAATGTCTGCTGGCTGTACACATCTCCCACAAAGGGGAACATCTTTCCTGCATATTCCATGTTGAGGGTTGTACTTTTAAAAAATGTTTTAATGAGTTCAGCCCTCATTCTCCTAAACTTCAGATAATAAAGGCTCAGGCTATTTAATATTTCCTCATAGGGCCATCCCTCTATCCTAGGAATGAATTTAGTGAACCTTCATCGCACTTCTTCTATGGCAAGTATATGCTTCCTAGGTAAGGAGAGCACAAGTGCACACAATACACCAGGTGCAGTCTCACCAAGGCTCCATATAATTGCAGTAAGACATCTTTACTGCAAATGCAAGTCCATTTTTCACAAAGACAAGCATACCATTTGCCATCTTCATACCTTGCTGTACCTGCATGGTACCTTCAGTGACTCATGATCAAGAGCTCCCAAGTCCTTTTGAAGTTCTACACTTCCCAGACTCTCACCATTTATGCAATACTCTGTATTTTCAACCAAAAGTGACAGGATTAATCCCATTATCACATTCAATGCCAGAGATTGGCTGATACAGAATAATTCCTATTCTGACATGTTACACCAGTGTCTCACATTTCTCCACATTTTATTCCATCTGCCATTTTTTTTGTCTACTCACTTAGATACTCCAAATGCCCTTCATGATTCTGTGCATCCTCCTCACAACTCACACCTAATTTTGTTTCATCTACAAACTTGGAAATATTACAGTTAATCCCCATATCCAAATCATTCATGTCAGTTGTGATGAGCTGGTGGCAAGCACTGACCGTTGCTGTACCACAGTAGTCATAGCCTGCCACATTGAAAATAACCCATTTATTCTTAGTCTCTGTTTTCGGTCCATTATCTAGCTCTCAATCCATGCCAGTATATTCCCTCCCAATCTCATATGCTCTAATTTTGTTTACTAACCTCTTGTGTGGGACTTTACCAAATGTTTTCTGAAAATTTAAATATACCACATTCACCTGTTTCCCCATGTGTATTCTGGTAGTTACATCCTCAAAAAACTCCACAGGCTTGTTAAACATGACTTTCCTTTCATAAATCCATGTTGATTCTATTCAATCCTGCCATGATTTTCTAAGTGTCCCATTATCACATCCTTACAGATTCTAGCATTTTTTTCTAAGACTTATGTCAGGCTAACATTTTCTATGTTTCTATATTATACAGGGCTTGGTGAGACCACACCTGGAATATTATGTGCAGTTTTGGTCTCCTTATCTGAGGAAGGATGTACTTGCTATAGAGGGAGTGCAGTGAAGGTTTACCCAACTGATTCCTGGGATGGCGGGACTGACATATGAGGAGAGATTGAGTCAGTTGGGATTATATTCGCTGGAGTTCAGAAGAATTTGGGGGGGGGGGGGGATCTCATAGAAGCCCATAAAATTCTAACAGGACTAGACAGGGTAGATGCAAGAAGAATGTTCCTGATGGTGGGTGAACCAGGGGTCACAGTCTGAGGATATGGGGTAGACCATTTAGGACTGAGATGAGGAGAAATTTCTTCACCCAGAGAGTGTTGAGCCTGTGGAATTCATTACGCCAGAAAGTATTTGAGGCCAAAACATTGTATGTTTTCAAGAAGGAGTTGGATATAGCTCTTGGGGTGAAAGGGATCAAAGGGTATGGGGAGAAAGCGGGAGTAGGCTATTGAGTTTGATGATCAGCCATGATCATAATGAATGGCAGAGCAGGCTGGAAGGGCTGAATGGCCTACTCCTGCTCCTAGTTTCTATTTAACAGGTAGTAGTACCCCATTTTCTCTCTCCCCCCTTTCTTAAATTCATAGGGTTACATTTGCCACTTTACAATCTGCAGGAACCTATAGAGTATATCGAATTTTGAAAGATGGCCACCATTGTCTCTGCAGCTATCTCTTTCAACACTATGGGACCATCAGGCCCAGGGGATTTATCTAATTAAGTCCCAATAATTTCTCCAGTACTATCCACTTTTTACTGATAGTATGATCTTGCTGATCCTCATTTACATAAAGTAAAATAACCTGTTTGCTAGCTGGTTCCACAAAATACTGGTGTAGAAAACCATCTTGCTTGCATTCCAGGAATTTGTCATTCACAACATTAGTACTAATTAGGCTTACCAAGTCTACATGTAGATTAAAATCCCCCATGATTACTGCATTACCCCTGTTGCATTGGAACCATAGAAAAGTTACAGCACAGAAGGAGGCCATTCAGCCCATCTCGTCCATGCCAGCCCAAGGACACACAGGTGCCCTTTCTAATCCCACCTTCCTACACACAGCTCTACTTTCCTGTGTTTTGTGGCCAATAAAGAACTCTCATCAATGTTTTCTGGCCCTTGCTGTTTCTCAGTTCCACCCAAACAGTTCTAAAGATAATTAGGGAGAATCAAAGGCCATCTCTCACTACAGTAGGAATGCCCTCTTTAATTAACAGAGCTACCTCACCATCTTTTCCCAGCTTCCAGTCCTTTTTGAATACCATATATCCCTGGATATTCAGCATCATTTCCCCTTATTACTATGTGTTTGTGATCTGTTACAACAGTATAATAATTGTATTATCCTCGTTTATAAAGTAGGGTAACGGGTGTGAGTGTAGTTAGTCCAATCAATGTGATTCAATTACCTTGGAGTCAGGTAGACTGCAAGCTTGAAATTAACAAAAAAAAGTTAGGTGTAGAAATCTACTTGAAATACTAATGAGTTAACATGGATGGCAGACTAAGCATGTAAGGTGTGATGGAAATTTGCATTTTTAGACAAGGGAAGGAGTTGGTTGGATGTCAAAGGGATGTTAGGATGTTTACGACTAGCCAGATAAGTAAGGCAAAGCAATGTGTTTATTTTTCCCAAGTGTCACTGACAATATTGGCAACATGAGCGAATGGGCAAATGCATGGCAGATGCAGTATAATGTGGATAACTGTGAGCTTATCCACTTTGGTAGCAAAAACAGGAAGGCTGATTGTTATCTGAATGGCTATAAATTGAATGATGGCAATATGCAATGAGAGCTGGGGTCCTCATGCACCAGTCACTCAAGGTAAGCATGTAGGTGCAGCAGAGGGTAAAGAAGGCAAATGGTACGTTGGTCTTCTTAGCGAGAGGATTCGAGTACAGGAGCAGAGATGTCTTGCTGCAATTATACAGGGCCTTGGTGAGACCTGGAATATTGTGTGCAGTTTTGGTCTCCTTATCTGAGGAAGGATGTTCTCGCTATAGAGGGAGTGTAGCAAAGATTTACCAGACTGACTCCTGGGAAGGCGGGACTGACATATGAGGAGAGATTGAGTCGGTTAGGATTATATTCACTGGAGCTCAGAAGAATGAGGGGGTGGGGAGATGTCTTATAGAAACCAATAAAATTCTATTAAGACTAGACAGGGTAGATGCAGGAAGGATGTTCCCGATGGTGGGGGAAATCCAGAACCAGAGGTCACAGTCTGAGGATATGGGGTAGACCATTTAGGACTGAGATGAGGAGACATTTTTTCACTCGGAGAGTGGTGAGCCTGTAGAATTTGCTACCACAGAAAGTAGTTGAGGCCAAACCATTGTATGTTTTCAAGAAGGAGTTAGATATAGCTCTTAGGGCGAAAGGGATCAAAGGATATGGGGAGAAAGCGGGAGCAGGCTATTGAGTTGGATGATCAGACATGATCATAATAAATGGCGGAGCAGTCTCGAGGGGCCTACTTCTGCTCCTTTTTTCTATGTTTCAATGTTTCCATGAAAAATGGTTATATTATGCAAATGGTAAATTTGCAAAGACATATGGAACAATGGAATTTGCACATTAAAGAGAGAGAAACACATATAAAGGAAAATAAAAGAATATGTTGAGGGGCCATGTAAGATCTAACAGGTCTTCAGTTCTGCTGAATGGTCATGAGGACTCGAAATGTCAACTCTTTTCTTCTCCGCCGATGCTGCCAGACCTGCTGAGTTTTTCCAGGTAATTCTGATTTTGTTTTGGATTTCCAGCATCCGCAGTTTTTTGTTTTTAAGATCTAACAGGCAGGTGTGAAACAGCCTTTATAAAGCCCTCAGTCATTTGTGCATAAGTCTGCTGTGTCCAGTAACTAAAGTTTGAGACAAGCTTTTGCAATTCCACCGTTAAGTGGGTACTGTGGTAACCGGCCGGCTGTTATTTTTCAAATTAGAATCTAATTTTGACTGTTGCCTTAAAGGGGGTGCGTAACTTAGAGTCAGGTTAGTTAGGAACTTCAGGATTTGATATAGTATTAAATAATTGTCGTCTTATGCATGTGTTTGGAATCTTTTCTTTTGTTAATAAATATTTTAATTTAATTCTTAAAATCTCTATGGGTCTTAGTGGACTCATTAGTTCTGAATTCAGTGCACACATCTTGTCTTAATAAATATAAGTTTCAAAACTGTTGCGATGGTGTGGTCAAGTTTCCCTTGTAGACTTGGTCCACCTGACATACCACCTGCCACATCATAAAAAATAACTATCAGGTCATGCATATGAATTTCTTCATGAGCTCAAAATTCATCTATTTTATTGCAAATACTGTGGACATCCAGACAGAGTCCTTAATTCAGTTTTTTTCTTCCCCACTGTGTTTGTAAACCCTGAGCCGATCTACTTGCCACACTCTTAAATTTGAAATCCCTGTCCCTTACTTGCCATACTCTGATTTTCATTGCCTTTATTGCTAACTTGATCGATTACTTTGTCATTCACCTTTAATGTCTTCGATCTTCCCTACTGGATCCCCACCCCCTCCAATTAGATTAAAGCTCCATTGACTTCCTTCACTATGCAACTCACAAGAGCACTGAGCTCAGCCCATTTCAAGTGCAGACTGTCCCAATGGCACTGCTACCACTTTCCCCAGTACTGGTGCCAGTGTCCCATGAATCAAAACCCATTTCTCCTACACCAATCTTTGAGCCACGCATTCATCTCTCTAATCGTTTTGACCCTACACCAATTTGCCTGCGGCTCAGGTAATAATCCAGAGATTATTGCCTTTGATGCTCCTTTTGCTTTTTAATTTAGTGCCAAGATCCTCATACTCTTTACGCACAACCTCTTTCCTAGTCTTACCTTTGTCCTTGGTACTTACATGACCATGACCACTGGGTCCTCTGCCTCCCACTGCAACCTGCCCTCCAGCCCTGAGCAGATATGCCAAACCCTGGCAACTGGCCAGCAACACAACTACCTGTACTGATTCTCTCAACTGCAGGGAACAGCATCTATTCCACTGACTATATCGTTTCCTAATCACTAACACATCCCCCTTCATCACCCCCACTTGAATAGCATCACTGAACATATTCAGCCTGCCCACCCATCCTGCAATCCTTCTCCTCATCCACACAGGTTCCCCTTAGATACTTGCCTTGCTGTCACATCATCCTGTCCTTGACCACTGACCAAGTCGAAGGTCCTGTACAACATAAGGAGGGTGACTGCTTCCTGCAACAAAGTGGTTAGGTAACTCTTCCCCTCGCTAATGCTCCACAATGTTCACAAATTAGCCTCAAGCTAAGCAATTCATAGCCAAAGTTGCCTAAACTGCATTTTTCTGTGGATGTGGTTGTCCACGATTGCAGTGTATTCCCACATGCTGCAGTCTCTTCTACACTGAGTCGTGTGTGATTAGTTAGATCATTCCTCCCTGGTATTTTACATGAGCATATGATTCATTCTCTGTCAACCTCTATGTGAGATGACAAATATGACTTTGATTGTCAATGTTTGCTTCTGAAAGTACATTTGGGCTAATCGTACCTGCGTCAGTCCCTGATATTGTATGCACATCAATCTCTATCAATCAGTGCTTTGTACAATTTTGATTATGGGATTTAATAAATATTCATCAGTGTCAGGTGTCATGTGCAATTTTAAAATTAATTCTGTATCATTCAATCTCTCCTGTCATGGGTGAGTCTTGTATTTATTCTTCAACTGTCAGTCACTGGAACATTCTGCGAGTTTGCAGTTCACTCTGTCACTGCCAGTCATAGAGGTCTACAGCACAGAAATAGCCCTTCGGCCCATCGAGTCTGAGCCAGTCAAACAAGTACCTAACTATTCTAGTCCCATTTTCCAGCATTAGGCCCATAGCCTTGTATGCCATGGCATCACAATACCTCTTAAATGTTATGAGGGTTTCTGCTTCTCCAACCCTTTCAGGCAGTGAGTTCCAGATTCCCACCTCCCTCTGGGTGAAAAAATTCTTCCTCGCATCTCCTCTAAACCTCCTACCCCTTACCTTAAATCTATGCCCCCTGGTTATTGATCCTTCCACCAAGGGGAAAAGTTCCTTCCTGTCTACCCTATCTATGGCCCTCATAATTTTATACACATCAATGATGTCCCCCCCCCCCACTCAATCTCCTCTGCTCCAGGCAAAATAACCCCAGTCTATCCAATCTCTCCTCATAACGAAAACTCTCCAACCCAGGCAACATCCTGGTATATCTCCTCAGCACTCTGTCTAGTGCAATCACATCCGGCCTATAATGCGAATTCCAGAACTGAACGCAATATGCTAGCTGTGGCCTAACCAGCATTTTATACAGTCTCTGGAACAATTTGTGGAAATTAAGTTCATTCTTCATTTGTCTAACCTTTGTGGTTTCTGAGAGAGCAGGGTTCATTCTGCTTCTGCAAGTCTCTGGCATTTAATGAAAGGATAAGGTGAATGATGAACCTGTCGGTTAAAGGTGCTTTATATGTAAATATGTTAATATACATAACTTCATTGTTCTCTATCATAGAAGACAGATTTAAGCTAATCAGCGTGAAAAGAAAAAGCGAAAAGTAATCAAAGCGTTACTTCATCTGGAACGCACTGCCTCATAGTGGAGCGGAAGCAGATTCAGAAAACTAACTGCAATATGGAATTCAATAAATACATGAAGGGAGGCCCCTATGGCAGGCTATGGAGAAAGAGCAGTGGAATAAAATAACTGGATAGTGCTTTATAAGACTTTCTGTATCATTCTGTGGCTCAGTGAAAGACACAGGACTCTGTGCTCCCCAGGGGCACACACCGAGACAAACATCAACTGCAGTTGGAGGATCATCAACTCGATGAAAGACACTCTTTGGTCTGCCCGAAACTTGTTGGTCTTCCAGCGCAAAGAGTTGTCCCCAACCGAGTGTTGCAGACTGGCTCATTCCAAGGTCCAGGGTGATGTGCTGAGGGACGCACTAAAGCTTGGGGCAGCCACTGCAAAGGCTCAATGGGGAAAGGTCACTGTCTAAGACCATTCAACCATAGGGTACTGAGGGGCTGGGAATTGTATAGACCTCTCGGGCTGTATGACTCACATTGAATGTATGCAGTCACTACTACATGTATCACAATTGTGTTGAAGCACCTCAGAGTGCAATATGTCAATAACTTGAATGCCATAAGACCATAAGATATAGGAGCAGAAATTAGGCCAATCGGCCCATCAACTCTGCTCCGCCACTCAATCATGGCTGATAAGTTTCTCAGCCCCATTCTCCCATCTTCTCCCTGTAACCTTTGATCCCCTTACCAATCAAGAACCTATCCATCTCGGTCTTAAATACACTCAATGACCCGGCCTCCACAGCCTTCTGTGGCAATGAATTCCAAAGATGCACCACTCTCTGGCTAAAGAAGTTTCTCCTCATCTCTGTTCTAAAAGGTCTTCCCTTTACTCTTGAATGCCATAGCACTGACTGCCTGTAATGACCATATTGAAATGTCTGTAATGTACATTGATTGTATCGAAGCACTTTGTGATCTATGTGGAAAACTTGAATATAATTACACTTTTTGTGATGGCCATTTTGAAATGTTTTTTAATGTTCTGCCAGATATTTCATCAATGAAGTATATTTTTCCAAAAAAAAAACTCAGTGAGAGATGGATAACAGGAGCAAATAACTTGACTAAGCTGCTACATTAATGTATGATGCCTTCCTAGATATTGCCGTTGCCTTCTAACAGAATTACAGGATTGCACGTGTCTTTTTTCCCCTTCCACCAATCTGTTGATTTGATCACCACCTTGGCCAGTTTCAGAATGCACGCTACACAAATCATAAGGACCAAACTGCTGGTATTTGCTTCCATCTACTGGAGGTAAGCGAGCGGCACATGTAGGGAAACATGCATAAGCAACCATTTTGAACAGCAGAGAAAATGCCTTTATAGTTCCTTTCACAACAAAATGGCTGCAAAGTATTTTGTGAACCTGTGTGTGTATACACAGATGCAAAAACCCATGGGTGGTAGATCCATGGTGCTGTAGCAGTGATATAATGCTGAGTATTGAAGCAGTTGGTTTGTGATTCGATTCTGCACCATAGCAAGTAGTCACATATTATACTTTATCTCAGCCCATTGCAATTTCAGCCTGAATTTATTGCCCTTGTCTTACTTCCATATAATTTAATAATTGCCATGTCCAGGTTAAAATTGGCGTGGTATTATCACTAACAATTTGGTCCACTGTAAAATTTCATATCGTTGTTCATTTAAATGAAGCTTTGGCTCAGTCTTGCTCAATAATAAAAATCATCATTTAAATGATACAAAAAACCAGGAGGTCACAGGTCAGCTCACACACACTGACATGGGCAGGGAATACAGAATACCTCATATTGTACAGTAGGATTGATCCATGACAGAGATGTTAATTTAAAAACAAAGATAAAAACAAAGATAAAAACAAAAAAAATAAAAAAAAGAGTTCTGTCGAAGGGTCATGAGGACTCGAAACGTCAACTCTTTTCTTCTCCGCCGATGCTGCCAGACCTGCTGAGTTTTTCCAGGTAATTCTGTTTTTGTTTTTATGTTAATTTAAACGTTGTTGGAAAAGGCAACACGAGAACAGTTTAGGATATCCCACTTCAAATATTAGTTTATATTCTAAGGAGTATCAGGAATAGAGTGTGATCTAGAGGCGCAAATACATGTTAAAGATGTTATGCCATGGTGTCTTTACAGAGACATGGTGTTCATAGAAACATAGAAACTAGGAGCAGGAGTAGGCCATTCGGCCCTTCGAGCCTGCTCCGCCATTCATTGTCATGGCTGATCATCCAACTCAATAGCCTGCTCCTGCTTTCTCCCAAGATCCTTTCATCCCTTTCACCCCAAGAGCTATATCTAACTCCTTCTTGAAAACATACAATGTTTTGGCCTGAACTACTTTCTATAGTAATGAACTCCACAGGCTCACCACTCTCTGGGTGAAGACATTTCTCCTCATCTCAGTCCTAAATGGTCTGCCCTGTATCCTCAGACTGTGACCCCTGGTTCTGGACTCCCCCCACCATCGGGAACATCCTTCCTGCATCTACCCTGTCTAGTCTTGTTAGAATTTTATAGGTTTCTATGAGATCCCCCCTCATTCTTCTGAACTCCAGTGAATATAATCCTAACCGACTCAATCTCTCCTCATGTGTCAGTCCCGCCATCCCAGGAATCAGTCGGGTAAACCTTTGCTGCACTCCCTCTATAGCAAGAATATCCTTCCTCAGATAAGGAGACCAAAACTGCACACAGTATTCTTGATGTGGTCTCACCAAGGTTCTGTATAATTGCAGCAAGACATCCCTGCTCCTGTACTCGAATGCTCTCACTATGAAGGCCAACATACCATTTGCCTTCTTTACCGCCTGCTGCACCTGCATGCTTACCTTCAGCGACTGGTGTACAAGGACACCCAGGTCTCGTTGCACATTCCCCTCTCTCAATTTATAGCCATTCAGATAATAATCTGCCTTCCTGTTTTTGCTAACAAAGTGGGTAACCTCACATTTATCCATATTATGCTGCATCTGCCATGCATTTGCCCACTCACTCAGCTTGTCCAAATCACACTGAAGCATCTCTGCTTCCTTCTCACAGATCACCCTCCCACCCAGCTTTGCGTCATCTGTAAATTTGGAGATATTACATATAGGCATAGCTTTATTGGTTAAAGATAGCATTATGACATTTGTAATAGGGGACAATATTAAGGGGAGGCAAACATTGACTACACCACAGTTACAACTGTCATCTAAGGTAGAATACAATACTTGGAGTCATCTAATACTTGGAGGCAAATAAATGGAAAACAACAGATGATATCAATTCAGATGTAAGAGAAGCTTTCAATTCACATGTGAGAGAAGTTTTCAATTCAGATGTGAGAGGAGCTTGTAGAAAATAGCCAAGTCAATTTTAGGGGAAACTTTAGTTTGCGTATAAATCAGAGAGAATAGCAGAATTCATGTCAGAAAGGTAATCAATACCTTGAGCCCATTTAAGATGAATTTCTGAGATAATATGTTCTAGACCTAATAAGAGGAGAGACCAGAATAGATTTAATAATGATCCAGACTCATTTAATAATCTAACCATAAGAGAATACTAATCTTCTGATGACCATAACATTACGGAATTGACTTTTGAGTTTCAAAAGGAGAAACTTAACACAAATATTGAGATTTTACATTTTGCTAGGGGTAACAAATCAGATGACAGAGTAACTGATGACAGCAAAATGGTAAATGCTGTAATTACATAGAACTATAGATGAACAGAGATATTCAACATAATTTAGCTTAATAAAAGCTTGATGTCTACATAGAAGGTAATATGTTCTACTTAACAAATAATGTATATAATATAAAATAAATACACACAACTGGTAAAAAAAAAAGTTTTAATTGAAGAATGTGTGGAACATAAAGATTAAAGGGAGAGAAACATGCAGCAGGCGCTTCAAAAACAGAAGAGGAACATAAATTTGAGGAATATCAAGGTACAAACATATGATTTGGGAGCAGGAGTAGGCCACTTGGCCCCTCAAGCCTGTTCTACCATTCAATAAGATCATGGCTGATCTGAATGTAACCTCAACCCCACATTCCTGCCTACCTCCGATAACCTTTCACCTCCTTGCTAATCGCAAATTTATCTAGCTCTGTCTTAAAAAGCAAGATTTTGCTTCCACCACTTTTTGAGAAAGTGTTCCAAAGACTCATGACCCTCAAGGAAAAAAAAATCTCACTGTCTTAAATGAGTGACCCCTTATTTTTGAACAGTGACCCCTAATTCTAGATTCTCCCACAAGACGAAACATCCTCACCACATCCACCCTGTTAAGACGCTTTAGGATCTTAAAGATTTCAATTAAGTCTCATCTTACTCTTCTAAACTCCAGTAGATACAAGCCTAACTTGTCCAGTATTTCCTCATGGGACAACCTACCCATTCCCCAGACCTCCTTGTCGCTGGCCATTTCAACACTCCACCCTACTCTCATGCCGACATGTCCGTCCTTGGCCTGCTGCATTGTTCCAGTGAAGCTCAACGCAAACTGGAGGAACAGCACCTCATCTTCTGACCAGGCACTTTACAGCCTTCCAGACTGAATAATGAGTGCAACAATTTTAGATCATGAACTCTCTCCTCCGTCCCCGCCCCCTTTCCGATCCTCCTCCCTATATTTTTCAATAATTTAGTTAGATTTTTCTTTTCCTACCTATTTCCATTATCTTTAAATGTATTTTCATCCATTGTTTTATCTCTACCTCTTAGCCTTTTTTGATTCCTTCACCCCACCCCACCCCAACCCCACTAGGGCTATCTGTATCTTGCTTGTCCTGTTTTCTACCCTTAATTAGCACATTCCTTAGATAATATCACTACCTTCAACCATCCTTTTGTCTGTGACATATTTTTGGTTATCTCCACCTATCACTGGCTCTACTAGTCCCACACCCCCTTAAACCAGCTTATATTTCACCTCTCTTCTATTTTTACTTAGTTCTGTTGAAGGGTCATTTGGACTCGAAACGTTAACTATGTTCCTCTCCGCAGCTGCTGCCAGACTTGCTGAGTTTTTCCAGGTATTTTTGTTCTTGTTTTTGTTTTGGATTTCCAGCATCTGCAGTTTTTTGCTTTTATCTACCCATACCTTCTATGAACTGCTTCTAACACATTTACATCTTTCTTTAAATAAGGAGACCAGTTCTGTACACAATACTCCAGATGTAGTCTCACCAATGCATTGAAAACTGAAATATCACTTCCCTACTTTTGTAATTAATTCCCCTCATAATAAGTGATAACATTCTATTAGCTTTCCTAATTACCTGCTTTCCATGCATACTAACCTGTTGTGATTCATGCACTAGGACACCCAGATCCCTCTGCATCTCAGAGCTCTGCAACCTCTCAGAATTTAGATAATAAGCTTCTCTTTTTTTTTGCCCCCATCCAAAATGACCGACTTCATATTTGCTCAAATTATACTCCACTTTGCCAGGTCTTTGCCCACTCACTTAACCTATGTGTGGCACTTTGTAGCCTCCTTACATCCTCCTCACATCTGACACAATCTTTGTGTCATCAGCAAATTTAGCAATCATTCCTCTGGTCCCTTCATCCGAGTCATTTATATAAACTGTAAAAAGTTGTGGCCCCAGCACTGATCCCTGTGGCACACCACTCATTACATCCTGCCAATCAGAAAAAAACACACTGGCCAGAATTTTGCCGGCAGCGAAATTGACACGAGATGATGTCGGGCGGAACCCCTGATGTCATTCCAGTCCATTTAAATTTTTAGGAAGGCGGGCCCACGGGAAAATCAGCTGTGGGCCCGCCGACCTGTCAATGGCCAATTGAGGCCATTGACAGGATCAATTATACAATTAAAGGACCTGCCCGTCCAACCAGCAGCAGGATGAGGTTTCGTGTCGGTTTTAAAAAAGTATAGTAAACTTATTATGTAAATTATGAACATGTCCCATCTCATGTGACATTGTCACATGAGGGAGACATGTTAAGGATTTTTTTTTTTTCTATTTTTAATGTTTTTAAAGATGGTCAGCGATCTCCCTGAGGCAGCACTTAGCCTCAGGGAGATATGCGCTTTATTGTCCGCATGCAAGAAAGAGCGCTCTCTCGCTTTTGGGGAATCCCCCCCTCGGGCACAGGGAGCGCATAGCGCCTCCCAGCATGATGCTGGGTGGGCCTTAATATACCCACCCACATAAAATGGCAGCAGGGCCTGACAGGCAGAAAATTCTGCCCATTTATGCCAACTCTCTGCTTCCTGTTAGCTAGCTAATCTTCTAACCCTGACAATGTGTTACCCCTATAAAATGAGCTTTTATTTTCTGAATGATGATTTTTTCAAGTTACTGTGGATTCTTTGAAGATGCTGACACACGATCTTCCAAAGCGCTCTCACTTTGAGAATTATCTGTTTAGATTGGAACATTTCAAATGTGTCTCCATTATTTAATGATAAAGCGACAGAGCAAATGTGAGATATGCCACATGACATAAGCTAACATCTGTGATGGGTAGGTTACTTGAATGCATACTTTAGGATCACAGAATCCCACAGTGCAGAAGAGGCCCTTCAGCCCATTGTGTCTGCACCGACACGTGAGAAATACCTGGCCTAGCTACCTAATCACATTTACCAGCACTTGGCCCATAGCCTTGAATGTTATGGTGTGCCAAGTACTCATCCAGGTACTTTTTAAAGGATGTGAGGCAACCCACCTCCACCACTCTCCCAGGCAGCGCATTCCAGACTGTCACCTCCCTCTGGGAAAAAAGGTTTTTCCTCACATCCCCCCAAACCCTCTGCCCCTCACCTTGAACTTATGCCCCCTTGTGACTGACCCTTCAACTAAGGGGAACAGCTGCTCCATATCTCCCCTGTCCATGTGCCTCATAATCTTGTACATCTCGATCAGGTCACTCCTCAGACTTCTTTGCTCCAACGGAAACAACACAAGTCTGTCCAACCTCTCTTCATAACTTAAATATTTCATCCCAGGCAACATTCTGGTGAATCTGCTCTGCACCCCCTCCAGCGCAATCACATCCTTCCTATAATGTGGTGACCAGAACTGCACACAGTACTCCAGCTGTGGCCTCACTAATGTTCTACACAACTCTAACATGACCTCCCTACTTTTGTAATCTATGCATCAATTGATAAAGGCAAGTGTCCCATATGCCTTTTTCACTCCACTAACATGCCCCTCCACCTTCAGAGACCTATGGACACACACACCAAGGTCCCTTTGTTCCTCAGAACTTCCCAATGTCAGTAGATTTTTGCTGGACTAACATATAAATGGATCTGGAGCACAGGGGTGTGGATGGAATTAGTGCAGAGACCAGCTACTATGTCAAGGGGATGAATGGCCTAGATTTGTTTTGTATTTGACAACCTCTGATACTGCATGTGAGCGAGATTTATTCTAAATCTCTCAATGTCTGGTCTGTGTCTGAGGGTGGTGTTTGTTCAAAATTCTGTGTCTGGAACTACATGAATAGTTAACATTCAATCTGCATTGGACAGTCACTGGTATTATACATATATTTGTGTTTTTCTTCTATATCCATCAACCTGCATTACTGAATGTGAATATATCACTGTCAGTGTGTTGTGCAATCTCTTCTACTGTATTATAATTGGAATTCATTTTAAACCCACCTGTCTCTGGTACTTTGCTTTGCTGAGATTAAATCTACTCCAGATATTTACAGTGAATATGCTGTGAGTCTGCCTGATTCAAGTGGCTGTGATTTTTATGTTAATTCCCTCTCTGCCTCTAGCATTTCTTGTGTGGGATTCACACGATATCTGTTGAATGATATCATTATGTGGGATTCACTCTGCAGCTGTTATACATTGGCTCTGAGCACTGGAGGCACAGTGTAGCTACCAATCTCTGTTGCGGTGTATGAGTTTGGAATTCATTCTGCATTGATCATTCTCCTTAACTGTATGTCAATTACTGTATCTCAGTTTCAACTATGATTTGTTATTTAGGATGGGTTATTCATTTGTTAGACTAGTAATGTGTATGGGTGTGAAATTTGTTTTGCGATATCAGTCTTTTGTACTCTTCATTCTGTGCCACAGTTGGATTGCTTTCCTTTTCTTTGCAATGTCTGTGTTTTTTTTCTTTATTCTTTCATGTGAAGTGGGTGTCCGCTGACAAGGCCAGCATTTCCTGCCTATGCCTATTTGCCCTTGAACTGAGAGGCTTGCTAGGCCACTGATGAGTCAGCCACATTGCTGAGAGTCTGGAGTCACATTAGGCCAGACTGGATAAGGATGGGGACATGAGAGAAAGTTGGCTTTTTACATCACACAATACTAGTCTCATGGTCACTAGCTTTCAATTCCAGATTTATTCGTTGAACTTAACTTCCACCAGCTGCCATGGTGGGATTTGAACTCATGACCCCCAGAGCATGAGCCTTCCACCTTGGACCACTTGCCCAGTGATGTTACAGCTATGTCATCATCACCCAACATTATTTGTAACTGGCACAAAAGAAGGGTTGGTTCAATCCATTATGTCTATTTCTCTGTGATAGGCCAAGCATACCACCAATATGGGCTGCCGCTGTATTTGGTGCTTATTAGTTTGCACATGAGAGTTAGGGAGAGTCAAGGGACCATACCCATAGGTGCGAATGTTCCCAGTTACACCTGAATTTCACCTTGTTTGGTGTTGGACAGTCAGCTTCTGAAAGACTGACCCATCAGGATCCAGGCTCTGTGACAATCTACAAACTCTACAGGGCCTCTCAGTTTTTCTGTTCAATTGAATGAGAAGAATTGCTGGACAACACAGACCTGATTGTCTCCTCTGTTTATACCCCCAGGAAGTGATTCAAACTGTTACAGTTAGTTGCTGGGACTGGGTGATGTAAACATGGACGGGAAGCAACTCAATGCTCCATTGGGCAGCCCCAATGCTAAATTATGCCTGCATTTGGAAACAACACAATTCTACTGTTCCATGTAACTAATGTAACTCTGCAACTTCAGGTCACTGTGGTACTGACTAATTTTGACTTTCTGCTTTGTAAGATATATATTTTTTTTAATTAATTTACAGGATGTGCGTGTCACTGGCTGGGCCAGCATTTATTGTCCATCCCTAATTGCCCCTTGAGAAGGTGGTGGAGAGTTGCCTTCTTGAACTGCTGCAGTCCATGTGGTGTAGGTACGCCCACAGTGCTGTTAGGGAGGGAGCTCCAGGATTTTCTCTATGTGGTGTAGGTACACCCACAGCGCTGTTAGGGAGGGAGTTCCAGGATTTTCTCCATGTGGTGTAGGTACACCCACAGTGCTGTAGGGAGGGAGTTCCAGGATTTTGACCCAGCGACAGTGAGGGAATGGCTGATATATTTCCAAGACAGGATGGTGAGTGATTTGGAGGGGAACTTCCAGGTGGTGGTGTTCCCATCCATCTGCTGCCCTTGTCCTTCTAGATGGTAGTGGTTGTGGGTTAGGAAGGTGCTGTCGAAGGAGCCTTGGTGCACTGCAAGAATTCACCAAGGCTCCAATGTAGGAACTCACACTGCAGGGGAGGTGATGGCATAATGGTATTGTCAGTGGGCGAGTAATCCAGAGAACCAGGCTAATGCCCTGGGGACAAAAACAAAAAATGCTGGAAAAACTCAGCAGGTCCAACAGTATAAGACCGTAAGATATAGGAGCAGAAATTAGGCCCTTTGCCCCATCGAGTCTGCTCTGCCATTCAATCATGGCTGATAAGTTTCTCAACCCCATTCTCCTGCCTTCTCCCCGTAACCTTTGATCCCCTTACCAATCAAGAACCTATCTATCTCGGTCTTAAATACACTCAATGACCCGGCCTCCACAGCCTTCTGTGGCAATGAATTCCATAGATTCACCACTCTCTGGCTAAAGAAGTTTCTCCTCATCTCTGTTCTAAAAGGCCTTCCATTTACTCTGAGGCTGTGCCCTTGGGTCTAGTCTCTCCTACTAATGGAAACATCTTCCCTACGTCCAATCTATCCAGGCCTTTCAGTATTCTGTAAGTTTCAATCAGAACCCCCTCATCCTTCTCAACTCTATCGAGTATAGACCCAGAGTCCTCAAACGTTCCTCATATGTTAAGCCTTTCATTCCTGGGATCGTTCTCATGAACCTCCTCTGGACCCTCTCCAGGGCCAGAACATCCTTCCTGAGATACGGGGCCCAAAATTGCTCACAATATTCTAAATGTGGTCTGACCAGAGCCTTATAAAGCCTCAGCAGCACATCCCTGCTTTTATATTCTAGTCCTCTCGAAATAAATGCCAACATTGCATTTGCCTTCCCAACTACCAACTCAACCTTACGAAAATCTGTGGAGAGAAAGACAGAGTTAACATTTTGAGTCCGTCTGACTCTTCTTCAGAACGTTTTGAGTCATACGGACTCGAAACATTGACTCTGTCTTTCTCTTCACAGATGCTGTCGGACCTGCGGAGTTTTCCCAGCAGTTTTTTTTGTTTTTGTTTCATATTTCCAGCTTCTGCAGTATGTTGTCAAACCCATCTGGGAACGAAATCTGCAGTCCTTACCCGGTCTGGCCTACATGTGACTCCAGACCCAGAGCAATGTGGTTGGCTCTTAAATGCCCCCAGAACTAGGGATGGGTAATAAATGCTTGCCAGGCCAGCAATGCCCACATCCCATGAACAAATTAATAAAAAAGAATTCACCGATGTACTTACTGTGACTGAGAGGGATGTGTCTTTACCTTTCTTTGTGTTCTGGGTTGAAGACTGATCTCATTTACTCTATCTTCTTGAGGTAATCTGCTGTAATAACAGTGAGAATGGTACAAGGTGAACATTAGTTATTTGAACAGGTGTGGGACGAAGCATGATATTTGTGTTTCTAATCAGGTAAATGTCTGATGAGGCTAAAACGCTGAAAGACACAGTACTGTCAACTGATCCAGCCACAGTGCATTAGCATTCAGATACGCCACACTAAGTGTGTAGGACAATGTTTACAGATTTTTTTTTCATACATTCACGGGATGTGGGTTTCACTGGCTGGGCCAGCATTTGTTGCCCATCCCTAGCTGCCCTTGAGAAGGTGGTGGTGAGCTGCCATCTTGAACTGCTACAGTCCACGTGGTGTAGGTACACCCACAGTGCTGTTAGGGATGGAGGAAATTATCAGAATCCAGGTGCAGATATGGGGGAGATGTTAGTGTAGTGGTGATAGTGGACTAGTAATCCAGCGATCCAGGAATGTTGTAGGGATATGGGTTCAAATCTAAGCAGGGCAACTGGGGGGGGATTTATAAGACCGTAAGACATAGGAGCAGAAATTAGGCCATTCGGCCCATTGAGTCTGTTCCACCATTCAATCATGGCTGATAAGTTTCTCAGCCCCATTCTCCCTATAACCTTTGATCCCCTCACCAATCGGGAACCTATCTATCTCGGTCTTAAATACACTCGAGGACCTGGCCTCCACAACCTTCTGTGGCAATGAATTCCATAGATTAACCACTCTCTGGCTATAGAAATTTCTCCTCATCTCTGTTCTAAAAGGTCTTTCCTTTTCTCTGAGGCTGTGCCCTCAGGTCCTAGTCTCTCCTACTAATGGAATCATCTTCCCCACGTCCACTCGATCCAGGCCTTTCAGTATTCTGTAAGTTTCAATCAGATCCCCCCCTCATCCTTCTAAACTCCATCGAGTATAGACCCCGAGTCCTCAAACATTTCTCAGATGTTAAGCCTTTCATTCCTAGGGTCATTCTTTTTTTTTCATTTGAACTGAATTAATATATTTGGAATATAAAGCAAGCCTCGGTACTGGTGACCATTGAAAGTAACATAAAAACCCATCTGGTTCATTCATGTCCTTTAGTAGAAAGAAATCTATGATCCAGCTCTGGTCTCCCTCTGAGACCAGCAAGGTGATTGATTCTTAAACAGCTTTGCAAGCAACATCACAAAGAATTAAAAAAATAATTTGCACTGGAACTACCCAATAGAGCATTGAGTAAGTTCCTGCCCACGCTTACATCACCTAGTCCCAGTCATTAATATTTATAATCACTTCTTGGGGATATAAACAGAGGAGACCATCAGACCTGAGCTGTACAACAATTCTTCTCATTCAATGGAATAATTCTTTGAGGGCCTGTAGAGTTTGTAGATTGTCACAGGGCCTGGATCCTGATGGATCAGTCTTTCAAAAGCTGCCTGTCCAACAGGGAACTTTTTTTTATTCACTCATGGGATTTGGGCATTGCTGGCCAGTCCAGAAATTATTACCCCTCCCTTGTTGCCCTTGTTCACAGGGTATTTGACAGTCAACCACATTGCTGTGGGTCTGGAGTCACGTGTAGGCCAGAGCAGGTAAGGGTGGCAGATTTCCTTCCCTAAAGGACATTAGTGAACCGGATGTTTTTTTTTACAACAATCGACAATGGTTTACACAGAAACATAGAAACTAGGAGCAGGAGGAGGCCATTCGGCCCTTTGAGCCTGCTCCGCCATTCATTCTGATCATGGCTGATCAGCCAACTCAATAGCCTGCTCCCACTTTCTCTCCATAATCTTTGATCCCTTTCGCCCCAAGAGCTATATTTAACACATTCCTGAAAACATACAATATTTTGGTCTCAACTGCTTTCTGTGGTAGTGAATTCGACAGGCTCACCACTCTCTGGGTGAAGAAATTTATCCTCATCTCAGTCCTAAATGATCTACCCCATTAATGGTCAACATTAGACATTTAATTCCAGATTCTTTTATTTATTGGATTCAAATGCCGTGGCAGGATTCGAACCCAGGTCCCCAGAGCAATACCCTGAGTCTCTGGATTCCTCGCTGGTCGAGTAATTCAGAGACAATACCACTACGAAAATTAGCTGCTAGCTGCTGACTTATCACGGGTTGTTTAAAACCAACAAACAACGACAGCCTATATATCCTGGCAGGTATCGCTCCCCCGATATATGAAGAATGGTAGCCAGCAAGAAAGAGCAATTCCATCAAACATCAGATGTGCGGCACCCTGTACGTGGTCATACACCTACACCCAGCCACCTAAAGTCAAGGAAGAGCTTCATGTACAGTGTTGTTCCATTACAATCAACCCCATCTGAAGCCTGCCTCGCCTTGTGGAAAGAACGGCTCGCTAGTCTCGAAGAACCCCCAGCGATGGAAATTCTACCGGATGAAAGCCTTCCCCCAGGAGCTAATTGCAACTGGGCAACCTGGAAGTGCCTTAAAAGACTTAGGACTGGTGTAGGTCGTTCAAAGGTGTCACTAAGCAAATAGGGATATACAACCAGCCCGACAACTTATGAATGTAGAACTGAGACACAGACTATGCAACATCTCCTACAATGCCTATGGCTAGAGGAACCCTGCACTGTTGCAGATCATGCCAAAATTCAACAACAAGGCGCAAAAATGTGTCCAGTTCCGGACGGGCCATGTATAGACTGTCCGTGGACACGATAAGAATAAGAACCTGGCACCAGGAAACAAAATGCAGCAATGATTTATAAAGGTCTGGGGGATCTGTGTTACCTTGCAATTTACACACTACCTCCAGCGTGGATTTCCCTTCATGCACTGAGCCTCTTGAAACACCCGGACTTGCTCTGACTTTACCAGACTGGAAAGCCTTGCTCCCGACAGAGTCCAAAGACGAGCTGGCTGCTTGCATCACTCCATGATACTGTGAGCAATCAACAGGGCAGACACTGCTGGCAGAGCTGGGGTTAGCTGGGGGGGAGGGGAAGGAGGAGGAGGAGGAGGGGGAGGGGATGGCGCATGCGTCCTTGCTGCCAATTAAAGAAACTGAAGGCAGCAGGCAAGGAATGAGCACGCATGCTCAGACCTCTGCATGACCAAGTGCATCAAACAGCAGCAACAATCTGAATGTAATATAACCCCAAATCGGCTCAAAATGTTGAACAGGCGTCATAGGGGTCTACAGCACAGAAAAAGGCCATTCGGCCCATCGAGTCTGCGATGGTCAAACAAGATTTTTTTTAAAAAGTATACTTCATTCATAAAATATCCGGAAGAACATTCCAAACTATTTCAAAATATTCATCACAAAAGTATAATCAGAATCAACTTTTACACACGTATCACAAGGTGCATCAAAACAATCAATAAATATTACAATGAATTTCAATCCGGTCAATGCAGACAATCAGACATTGGTATTGGAGTTATTGACATACATCATGCTGCACTTTGAGGTGTTTCAATACATTTATAATACAGTTAGTATTCATTGCATACATTCATTTTGAGCTGTACAGCCCGAGGGGATCTCAACAGTTCCCAGCCCCTCGGTGCACTGTGGCAGGAGGGTCTTAGACAGCGACCTTTCCCCATTGTGCCTTTGCGCTGGCTGTCCCAAGCTTTGGTCCTGGGCAAGTGCCTGACTATTCTGATCCCATTTTCCAGCACTAGGTCCATAGCCGTGTATGCCATGGCATGGCAAGTGCACATCCACACACTTCTTCAATGTTATGAGCCTCAACAAAGAAAATTTGACAATAAGGCCAAACTGGAATTGGTGCCAAATAGCTTGTTCGGAGCTAAAAGCAAAAAAAACTGTGGATGCTGAAAATCTGAAACAAAAACAGAAAATGCTGGGGGAAAACTCAGCAGGTCTAACAGCACTTATGGAGAGAGGGGGAAATAAACCTCCACAGGTGCTGTTAGACCTGCCGAGCTTTTCCAGCATTTTCTGAACTTATTCAAAGAGGTAGGTTTCAAGGAGAACTTGAAAGGGTGACAATAGGTGGAGTTCTGAGATGCCAAAGGAAGAAATTCCCACGTTTTGGACTAGTGCGTTTGAACCATCGAAGTCACAAATGGGTTTTGGGGAAGGAAATCAGCTGTCCCTTGCTGGTGTGGCCTCCATGTGACTCCAAACCCGTAGCAATGTGCCTCATGAGGTGGTCAAGCAAGCTGCTCAGTTGCATTTGAGAATGTGGTTCCCTACCAATTTCCCAAGGAGGAAAATACATGTGATTTGCCAATAATGGTGGCTTTTCCAGGGACATCCTGTGAATGAGCAACAAAAGTAAAATTGCCTCGAGTCAATCCAAAAAAGGGCTGCACCTGTCTTCCAAAACATAAAGACGTAAACTTTGATCAATTGGGGATGATTCCTGATGCTTAATTTCATTGGAGTGAAACACTCCGTCCCTCAGAATTAATCTGAAAATCCAAGGGCAGAGAAGCTGCAGGAGGCGCAACACACAGTTTGGTTATTGCTTAGTGTCTAGCAATGTCTTCAAGTGCGGGAACAATAGATAATCCACCTCTTTCTCATTATGAGGGGTGCAAACGATTCTGTGGTTTATTTTTCTGTCATGAAGTTAGGCAGCAAACAGACTATGTCAATCCCTCACTGAACAGGATTTTGTCCGTCTGGTGTAGGTGCACCCACAGTGCTGTTAGGGAGGGAGTTCCAGGATTACGTCCCTGTGGGGTAGGTACACCCACAGTGCTGTTAGGGAGGGAGTTCCAGTATTACGTCCCTGTGGTGTAGGTACACCCACAGTGCTGTTAGGGAGGGAGTTCCAGGATTACGTCCCTGTGGTGTAGGTACACCCACAGTGCTGTTAGGGAGGGAGTTCCAGGATTTTGTCCCTGTGGTGTAGGTGCACCCACAGTGCTGTTAGGGAGGGAGTTCCAGGATTTTGTCCCTGTGGTGTAGGTACACCCACAGTGCTGTTAGGGAGGGAGTTCCAGGATTTTGTCCCTGTGGTGTAGGCACACCCAGAGTGCTGTTAGGGAGGGAGTTCCAGGATTTTGTCCCTGTGGTGTAGGTACACCCACAGTGCTGTTAGGGAGGGAGTTCCAGTATTTTGTCCCTGTGGTGTAGGTACACCCACAGTGCTGTTAGGGAGGGAGTTCCAGGATTTTGTCCCTGTGGTGTAGGTACACCCACAGTGCTGTTAGGGAGGGGGTTCCAGGATTTTGTCCCTACGGTGTAGGTACACCCACAGTGCTGTTAGGGAGGGAGTTCCACGATTTTGACCCAGCGACAGTGAAGGAATGGCCGATATATTTGCAAGTCAGGATGGTGAGCAACTTGGACGGGAACTTCCAGGTGTTGGTGTTCCCATGCACCTGCTGCCCTTGTCCTTCTAAGTGGTAGTGGTCGTGGGTTTGGAAGGTGCTGTCAAAGGAGCCTTGGTGAGTTCCAGCAGTGCATCTTGTCGATGGTACACACACTGCTGCCACTGTGCATAGCAGCTAATGCTGTGGGTCCGTCAATAAAACCTGGGCAACAGAGAGTCCGTGCATTGCCCAGCTTAGAGTTCGGGCTCGATGCAAGCCTCGGGATATGGAACATAACCCCCAAGGATCCACAAATCCCGACTGGGCGGAGTGGCGAGGGCCGGAAGCTGAAAGAATGGCGAGGGTTGAGTCCGCTGCCTCTGTGCTTGTGGCCCCCGTTTCACGTCAGTATTTCCCCGAATCTCTTGGATGGGATGAACTGCAACCCCCGCCACAGAAGAACACAGATGCCCCGCAGAAACCCCAGGCGGGAATTTGGGGGTAAGCGTGCCGTTTTGACGTCGAAATTGACCAAACAAGAAGTCAGATGTCGGCGGACAGGCTGCGGGAGCGAGATCAGTGCAGCAATTGGACTGGTTTAACTCGCAAATGGTCCTATTACTCTGGCTGGAACCTTTTCAGCGCTGAACATCCCTTCCTTAGGTATGCCTGGGGGACACTTCTGGGGCTCGGGGGTGTCCTACTTCCTTTGGGATTGGGGAGTTTGTGGAGGGAGAGAAACACAGACAGGTCGCCAGCTCTGGGAGCTGAGAGAGAGCAGTCGCCGCCCACGTCCGCTCTTTACCTTTAACTTGCTCTGTGCCGCCGCCTCTCGTCTCAATCCGGACTCGAATTCTTAACAGAGAGAGAGGGAGAGAGAAGAGTTTTCGACACCGATCAAGACATGGCAGACACCGCAGCAGTGGAAACGGCTCCCGCCGCCGGACCCGCCGCTCAAGCCAAGGTCCCGAAGAAGAGGAAGGCGCTGTCCGTCCGCGCCAAGTCCACCGGCCCCAAGTTGGGCGACCAGATCCGCAAGGTGGTGGCGGCGAGCAGCGACCGCAAGGGGATCTCCGTGGCGGCCATCAAGAAGGCTCTGGCCAGCAGCGGCATGGACGTCGAGAAGAACCGCGGGCGCATCAAACTGGCCATCAAGAGGAGCGTCGACAAGGGCTCCCTGGTGCAGACCAAGGGCAAGGGCGCCTCCGGTTCCTTCAAGCTCCCCAAGAGCGAGCCCCAGGGGAAAGTGGTCAAGAAGGCCAAGAAGCCTGGCATCAAGAAATTGGCCAAGAAGTCTCCCGCCAAGAAACTGGTCAAGAAATCCCCCGCCAAGAAGCTGGTCAAGAAAACGCCCGCCAAGAAGCTGGTCAAGAAAACGCCCGCCAAGAAACTGGTCAAGAAAACTCCCGCCAAGAAACTGGCCAGGAAATCTCCCGCCAAGAAGGCGAAAGCCGCGGCTCTGAAGCCGGCCTCGGCGGCCTCGAAGCCCAAGGAAGTCGCCAAAACGGCATCGCCCGTCCAAATCGTCCAAGGGCAAGAAGACGGTCAGCAAACAGAAGAAGTGAAGAAGGTCGACTTGGATACTGAACGAAAAAAAAAACTCGTAAACCCCCCCCCCCCCCCCAAAAAAAACCAACACATCTGAACCCAAAGGCTCTTTTAAGAGCCATTCCATCTTCGCCCGAATGAGCTGAGACCGCAAGAGAATGGCACCTTTCGACCGAGCTAATTTTGTCACCCTGTCCTGATCCCCCCCCCTTCACCCCGCCTCTTAATGTTATACAAAGTGTGGCCGAAGTCCAGTGTGGGACACAACTGTATAGACAGCTTCCAGGGGGAAATACCGGCTAAATAAGTTTTGTTTAAAAAAAAAATGTTCCCTGTTGCTCTTGAATTATTATAATGAACATTTGCGTGGAGGGGGGGAGGGGAGAGGAGGGGGGGGGGGGGGTGGTAACGTCAAACGGGGAGTCTCGCTCACCACAGGTGCTTGCTATCAGGTCTTCCGAGTGTTTTCCAGGCTTTTCCGTATTTATTTCGTTTCGTCGACCGCGCTGTGCTTTTATCTGAATGCCAACTGTTTATTTGCCCAGGCGAGATTGACGGAGGGTTGATTCCGAGGCTGGGAGGCTGCGTCTAGGTAAGGGTACAGCACTGGGTAGATCTGAAACGATCGATGGGTTTGCGGAGATTAAAGCGACTGGCAGATGTAGAGAAACTAATAGTTCGTCTCGACGACAAAACAGGGTGACATATAGGAGTTGATGTATTGAGTTAAAAAAAAAAATAAAATGGCCAAAAGCTCTCCGCTCACACTAGGATCGACCGAGGAGGGGGAAGGAAACTATGGAAAACTCCTTGGACAGTATGCAGCAGATAATGCAAATCTACACTGTAAACGTAAAACTGTATTTTTTTTGTGCATTGAGCCGAAGGGGTTGTTTCTGTTCTGTATAGCTCCATGAGGCGTTTTGAGTGCCACATAATGTAATGGAGTAAACTCATCTACGCAGGTCTTCATGTCAAATTTTTGAATACAATTCAATGTACCTTTACAAATATTATGAACAAAGTAACTGTTTTAGACAAATTTTAAACTACTATGCAATGTACCCTTTGCAAATATTATGAATATAGTAAATGTTTTTTAGTCAAATTTTAAACTAATATGTAATGTACCTTTGCAAATATAATGAATAAAGTAAATGTGTTTTTTAGTCAAATTTTAAACTACTATGCAATGTACCTTTGCAAATATTATGAATAAAGTAAATGTTTTTAGTCAAATTTTAAACTGCTATGCAATGTACCTTTACAAATATTATGAATAAAGTAAATGTTTTTGGGGAGAAAACGTATAAAGTGTTTGCTTATGCCAAGCCCGCCACAGAAATTGGCGGTGTTTTTTTTTAAAATAAGGCGCAATCCGAGTTCAGCCAATCAGGACTTCTACCCCACCGTTCCGTCGTCGGTGATTGGGTAGGTGTCCCGGCGATTGCCAATCACTGCTCACTGGGCGGTGCTTCGGCCAGTTCAAAAGCGGAGGCGCCAAATTCAGATTCAATGTTCCTCCTGCTCTTCAGAAGATGGCCAGGACCAAGCAGACAGCGCGCAAGTCGACCGGAGGGAAAGCTCCCCGCAAGCAGCTGGCGACCAAAGCTGCCCGCAAGAGCGCTCCAGCCACGGGCGGCGTGAAGAAGCCCCATCGCTACAGGCCCGGCACTGTGGCTCTGCGGGAGATCCGCCGCTACCAGAAATCCACCGAGCTGCTGATCCGCAAACTGCCCTTCCAGCGCCTGGTGCGGGAGATCGCTCAGGACTTCAAGACCGACCTGCGCTTCCAGAGCTCGGCCGTCATGGCCCTGCAGGAGGCCAGCGAGGCTTACCTGGTGGGGCTCTTTGAGGACACCAACCTGTGCGCCATCCACGCCAAGCGGGTCACTATCATGCCCAAAGACATCCAGCTGGCCCGCCGTATCCGCGGGGAGCGCGCCTAGACTGACCCCTACCCGACCCTAGACTGACCGTACCCGACCCTAGACTTCAACACCGAGAACCACAAAGGCTCTTTTAAGAGCCACCAAGTCTTCAGGAAAGAGCAATAATTGTCACAAAATATGCTGACAGCATTTAAGAGTTAGTTAGATGAGCACTTGATACGCCAGAGTATACAGGGCTACGGGTCAAGTGCTGGAAAAGGGGGTGAAATGTAAACTGGTTTACGGCGAAGGGGAGCATTGTTGGGACAAGCAGTGATACGAGCAGATAACCAAAAGATGTCACAGACAAAAGAACAAAGAGGAGTTGAAGGTGGTGCATTAGCTAAAAGAATATGCTAATTAAGATTGGAGAGCAGGACGAGCAAGGTAGCTCCAGTAGGGGTGGGGTGAAATAAACCATGGGTGGAATACATTTAAAAATAATGGAAATAGTTGGGAAAATAAAAATTTATATAAATTATTGGAAAAAAAACACAAAGGGAGGGAGAGGAAAGAGGGTGGGGGTGGGAATTCAGGATCTAAAGTTGTTGAATTCAATATTCAGTCCGGAAGGCTGTAAAGTGCCTAGTTGGAAGATGAGGTGTTGTTCCTCCAGTTTGCGTTGGGCTTCACTGGAACAATGCA
>JANJGN010000048.1:4787227-4896524 GCA_026770705.1 Isurus oxyrinchus
GACATGTGGGCAAGAGAGCAGGGTGGAGTGTTCAAATGGCAAGCGACAGGGAGCTTTGGGTCTTTCTTGCAGACAGACCAAAGTTGTTCTGCAAGGCGGTCGCCCAGTCTGCGTTTGGCCACTCCAAAATAGAGGAAACCGCATTGGGAGCAACAAGTGCAGGAGACAAAGTTGAGGGAAATGCTGCATCACTTGAAAGGAGTGTCTGGGCCCTCGGATGGTGCGGAGAGGGGAAGTGAAGGAGCAGGTTTTGCATCTTTTGCGTTTGCGTGGGAAGGGGACGTAGGTTGGGGTTGAGGAGTAGGGGGTGATGGAGGAGTGGACCAGGGTGTCCCGGAGGGAACGATCCCTATGGAATGCCGGCGGGAGGGTGGGGAGGGGGTGGTGGTGAAGGGAAGATGTGTTTGGTGGTGGCATCATGCTAGAGTTGGTGGAAATGGCGGAGGATGATCCTAAGAAGCGAAGGCTGGTGGGGTGATAAGTGAAGATAAGGGGGGGGACCCTATTATGTTTCTGGGAGGGAGGAGAAGGTGTGAGGGTGGATGCGTGGATAATTAGATCTGTTGAAGGGTCACGAGGACTCAAAACGTCAACTTTGCTCTTCTCCGCTGATGCTGCCAGACCTGCTGAGATTTTCCAGGTATTTCAGTTTTTGTTTTGGATTTCCAGCATCTGTAGTTTTTTGTTTTTATTTCAAGTGTTGGAAAATTGGATTGGAACAGATTGGTGCTATATAGGCACGGATACAAAGGCCCAAAGGGCCTGTTGTTGTGCTGTCTTAACTATCACTCTAGAGCATGTTTTTTTTTATTTATTTGCTTAACTGGGGATGTATTCATTGCTGACATCACACAACATTGAACATTTATATCCCAAATATGTTGTCAAGTTGACTGCATTTTTTTCAATGTAGGTCTGAGATTGCTTTAAAATTTTTCCAGCTAATATGTTGATCTCACAGTTTCTCTCATATGTCCTCCTTGGTCACAGCAGAGGCACAGCTGTCTGGGTCTTGCGGGAGCTGACGCAGCTGCACTTTGTGACAGGTGGGAAGCCTCACCCACAATATCCCCGAAAACATAACTCCCAACGGAATGCAAGGGTGCAAATATTTTAAAGACACGGGGAGAGGGGCTTGGGGGAACGGGAGAGAGGGGGTTGGGGGAACGAGGAACGGGGCAGTGAGGGGGGGAGGGCGTAGTTGAGGAGGCAGGGGGAACCTGATATTAAGGGGGAGGGGGAGGGGAACATGATAGTGGGGGAGGATGGGAGAGAGAGTAGGGGGACAGAAGAGGGAGGAAGAGAGTGTGGGAGACAAGGGGGAGTGGTGGGATGGGGGAGTAGTGGGATGGGGGAGTAGTGGGATGGGGGAGTAGTGGGATGGGGACGGGAGAGTGGGGGGGGGCAACGGGAGAGTGGGGGGGGGGGAAACGGGAGAGTGGGGGGGGGGGACGGGAGAGTGGGGGGGGGGGACGGGAGAGTGGGGGGGGGGGACGGGAGAGTGGGGGGGGGACGGGAGAGTGGGGGGGGGGACGGGAGAGTGGGGGGGGGACGGGAGAGTGGGGGGGGGATGGGAGAGTGGGGGGGACGGGGGAGAGAGAGAGAGAGTGTGGGACGGGAGAGAGAGAGAGAGAGAGAGAGAGAGTGGAGGACGGGAGAGAGAGAGAGAGTGGGGGGGACGGGGGAGAAAGAGAAAGAGAGTGGAGGACGGGGGAGAGAGAGAGAGAGTGGAGGACGGGGGAGAGAGAGAGAGAGAGTGGAGGACGGGGGAGAGAGAGAGAGTGGAGGACGGGAGAGAGAGAGAGAGAGAGAGAGAGAGAGTGGAGGACGGTAGAGAGAGAGAGTGGGGGACGGGAGAGAGAGAGAGAGAGAGCGGAGGACGGGGGAGAGAGAGAGAGAGAGTAGAGGACGGGGGAGAGAGAGAGAGTGGGGGACGGGAGAGAGAGAGAGAGAGAGTGTGGAGGACGGGGGAGAGAGAGAGAGAGAGAGAGTGGAGGACAGGGGAGAGAGAGAGAGAGTAGAGGACGGGGGAGAGAGAGAGAGAGAGAGAGAGAGAGAGAGTGGAGGACAGGGGAGAGAGAGAGAGAGAGAGTGGAGGACGGGGGAGAGAGAGAGAGAGTGGAGGACGGGGGAGAGAGAGAGAGAGAGAGGAGGACGGGGGAGAGAGAGAGAGAGTGGAGGACGGGGGAGAGAGAGAGAGAGAGAGAGAGAGTGGAGGACGGGGGAGAGAGAGAGAGAGAGTGGAGGACGGGGGAGAGAGAGAGAGAGAGTGGAGGACGGGGGAGAGAGAGAGTGGAGGACGGGGGAGAGAGAGAGAGAGAGAGTGGAGGACGGGGGAGAGAGAGAGAGAGAGAGTGGAGGACGGGGGAGAGAGAGAGAGAGAGAGAGAGAGAGTGGAGGACGGGGGAGAGAGAGAGAGTGGAGGACGGGGGAGAGAGAGAGAGTGGAGGACGGGGGGGAGAGAGAGAGAGAGAGTGGAGGACGGGGGAGAGAGAGAGAGAGAGTGGAGGACGGGGGAGAGAGAGAGAGAGAGTGGAGGACGGGGGAGAGAGAGAGAGAGTGGAGGACGGGGGAGAGAGAGAGAGAGAGTGGAGGACGGGGGAGAGAGAGAGAGAGAGTGGAGGACGGGGGAGAGAGAGAGAGAGAGAGTGGAGGACGGGGGGAGAGAGAGAGAGAGAGAGAGAGAGTGGAGGACGGGGGAGAGAGAGAGAGAGAGTGGAGGACGGGGGAGAGAGAGAGAGAGAGAGTGGAGGACGGGGGAGAGAGAGAGAGAGAGTGGAGGACGGGGGAGAGAGAGAGAGAGAGTGGAGGACGGGGGAGAGAGAGAGAGAGAGTGGAGGACGGGGGAGAGAGAGAGAGAGTGGAGGACGGGGGGGGAGAGAGAGAGAGAGAGTGGAGGACAGGGGAGAGAGAGAGAGAGAGAGAGAGAGTGTGGGGGACGGGGAGAGAGAGTGGAGGACGGGGGAGAGAGAGAGAGTGTGTGGGCGACGGGGAAGAGAGAGAGAGTGTGTGGGGGACGGGGAAGAGAGAGAGAGAGTGCAGGACGGGGGAGAGAGAGAGAGTGGGGGGCAGGAGAGAGAGAGAGAGTGGGGGACGGGGAGAGAGAGAGAGAGAGAGAGGGGGACGGGAGAGAGGGAGAGAGAGTGGGGGACGGGAGAGAGGGAGAGAGAGTGGGGGACGGGAGAGAGGGAGAGAGAGTGGGGGACGGGAGAGAGGGAGAGAGAGTGGGGGACGGGAGAGAGGGAGAGAGAGTGGGGGACGGGAGAGAGGGAGAGAGAGTGGGGGACAGGAGAGAGAGAGAGGGATTGGGGGACAGGAGAGAGAGAGAGAGAGAGAGAGTGGGGGACGGGGGGAGAGAGAGAGTGGGGGACGGGGAGGGAGAGAGAGTGGGGGACGGGGAGCGAGAGAGAGAGTGGGGGACGGGGAGCGAGAGAGAGAGTGGGGGACGGGGGAGAGAGAGAGAGAGAGTGGGGGACGGTGGAGAGAGAGAGAGGGATTGGGGGACAGGTGAGAGAGAGAGAGAGAGAGGGGGGACGGGGAGAGAGAGAGAGGGAGAGTGGGGCACGGGGGAGAGAGAGAGAGAGAGAGAGTGGGGGGGGGAGAGAGAGAGAGGGAGTGGGGGAGAGGGAGGGAGAGAGAGTGGGGGAGGGGGAGAGAAAGAGGGAGTGGGGGACAGGGAGGGAGGGAGAGTGAGTGGGGGACGGGGAGGGAGAGTGAGTGGGGGACGGGGTGGGAGAGTGAGTGGGGGACGGGGGAGAGGGAGAGAGAGTGGGGGACGGGGAGGGAGAGTGAGTGGGGGATGGGGGAGAGAGAGAGTGGGGGATGTGGGAGAGAGAGAGAAAGTGGGGGACGGGGGAGTGAGTGAGGGAGAGAGTCTGGGGGACGGGGGAGAGAGAGAAAGTGGGGGACGGGGGAGTGAGAGAGAGAGAGTGGGGGATGGGGGAGGGAGAGAGTGGGGGAGGGGGAGAGAGAGAGGGAGTGGTGGACGGGGAGGGAGAGGGAGTGGGGGACGGAGAGGGAGAGAGAAAGTGGGGGACGGGGGAGAGGGAGAGAGAGTGGGGGACGGGGAGGGAGAGTGAGTGGGGGATGGGGGAGAGAGAGAGTGGGGGACGTGGGAGAGAGAGAGAAAGTGGGGGACGGGGGAGGGAGAGAGAGTCTGGGGGACGGGGAGAGAGAGAAAGTGGGGGATGGGGGAGTGAGAGAGAGAGAGAGAGAGTGGGGGATGGGGGAGGGAGAGAGTGTGGGGGATGAGGGAGAGAGAGAGTGGGGGACGGGGGGGAGAGAGAGAGAGTTGAGTACAGGGAGAGGGAGAGAGAGAGAGTTGAGTACGGGGAGAGGGAGAAAGAGAGAGTGGGGGATGGGGGAGGGAGAGAGAGTGGGGGATGGGGGAGAGAGAGAGAGTGGGGGACGGGGGGAGAGAGAGAGAGTGGGGGACGGGGGAGAGAGAGAGTGGGGGACGGGGGAGAGAGAGAGAAAGTGGGGGATGGGGGAGGGAGAGAGGGAGTGGGGGAGGGGGAGAGAGAGAGGGAGTGGGGGACGGGGAGGGAGAGTGAGTTAGGGACGGGGAGGGAGAGTGAGTGGGGGACGGGGGAGAGGGAGAAAGAAAGTGGGGATCGGGGGAGAGGGAGAGAGAGTGGGGGACGGGGAGGGAGAGTGAGTGGGGGATGGGGCAGAGAGAGAGTGGGGGACGTGGGAGAGAGAGAGAAAGTGGGGGACGGGGGAGGGAGAGAGAGTCTGGGGGACGGGGGAGAGAGAGAAAGTGGGGGATGGGGGAGTGAGAGAGAGAGAGAGAGAGTGGGGGATGGGGGAGGGAGAGAGAGTGGGGGATGGGGGAGAGAGAGAGAGTGGGGGATGGGGGAGAGAGAGAGAGTGGGGGACGGGGGGAGAGAGAGAGAGTTGAGTACGGGGAGAGGGAGAGAGAGAGAGTTGAGTACGGGGAGAGGGAGAGAGAGAGAGTTGAGTACGGGGAGAGGGAGAGAGAGAGAGAGAGAGAGTGGGGGATGGGGGAGAGAGTGGGGACGGGGAGAGAGAGAGAGTGGGGGACGGGGAGGGAGAGAGAGTGGGGGACGGGGGAGAGGGAGAGAGAAATTGGGGGACGGGGGAGAGGGAGAGAGAAATTGGGGGACGGGGGAGAGGGAGAGAGAAAGTGGGGGATGGGGGAGGGAGAGAGAGTCTGGGGGACGGGGGAGAGAGAGAAAGTGGGGGACGGGGAAGTGAGAGAGAGAGAGAGTAGGGGATGGGGGAGGGAGAGAGAGTGGGGGATGAGGGAGAGAGAGGGTGGGGGACGGGGGGAGAGAGAGAGAGTTGAGTACGGGGAGAGGGAGAGAGAGAGAGTTGAGTACGGGGAGAGGGAGAGAGAGAGAGTTGAGTGCGGGGAGAGGGAGAGAGAGAGAGAGAGTGGGGGATGGGGGAGGGAAGAGAGAGTTGAGTACGGGGAGAGGGAGAGAGAGAGAGAGAGAGTGGGGGATGGGGGAGGGAGAGAGAGTTGAGTACGGGGAGAGGGAGAGAGAGAGAGTTGAGTACGGGGAGAGGGAGAGAGAGAGAGAGAGTGGGGGACGGGGGAGAGAGAGAGAGTGGGGGACGGGGGAGAGAGAGAGAGTGGGGGACGGGGGAGAGAGAGAGAGTGGGGGACGGGGGAGAGAGAGAGAGTGGGGGACGGGGGGGAGAGAGAGAGTGGGGGACGGGGGGGAGAGAGAGAGTGGGGGACGGGGGGGAGAGAGAGAGTGGGGGACGGGGGAGAGAGAGAGAGTGGGGGACGGGGGAGAGAGAGAGAGTGGGGGACGGGGGAGAGAGAGAGAGTGGGGGACGGGGGGAGAGAGAGAGAGTGGGGGACGGGGGAGAGAGAGAGAGTGGGGGACGGGGGAGAGAGAGAGAGTGGGGGACGGGGGAGAGAGAGAGAGTGGGGGACGGGGGAGAGAGAGAGAGTGGGGGGACGGGGGAGAGAGAGAGAGTGGGGGACGGGGGAGAGAGAGAGAGTGGGGGACGGGGGAGAGAGAGAGAGTGGGGGACGGGGGAGAGAGAGAGAGTGGGGGACGGGGGAGAGAGAGAGAGTGGGGGACGGGGGAGAGAGAGAGAGTGGGGGACGGGGGAGAGAGAGAGAGTGGGGGACGGGGGAGAGAGAGAGAGTGGGGGACGGGGGAGAGAGAGAGAGTGGGGGACGGGGGAGAGAGAGAGAGTGGGGGACGGGGGAGAGAGAGAGAGTGGGGGACGGGGGAGAGAGAGAGAGTGGGGGACGGGGGAGAGAGAGAGAGTGGGGGACGGGGGAGAGAGAGAGAGTGGGGGACGGGGGAGAGAGAGAGAGTGGGGGACGGGGGAGAGAGAGAGAGTGGGGGACGGGGGAGAGAGAGAGAGTGGGGGACGGGGGAGAGAGAGAGAGTGGGGGACGGGGGAGAGAGAGAGAGTGGGGGACGGGGGAGAGAGAGAAAGTGGGGGACGGGGGAGAGAGAGAGAGTGGGGGACGGGGGAGAGAGAGAGAGTGGGGGACGGGGGAGAGAGAGAGAGTGGGGGACGGGGGAGAGAGAGAGAGTGGGGGACGGGGGAGAGAGAGAGAGTGGGGGACGGGGGAGAGAGAGAGAGTGGGGGACGGGGGAGAGAGAGAGAGTGGGGGACGGGGGAGAGAGAGAGAGTGGGGGACGGGGGAGAGAGAGAGAGTGGGGGACGGGGGAGAGAGAGAGAGTGGGGGACGGGGGAGAGAGAGAGTGGGGGACGGGGGAGAGAGAGAGTGGGGGACGGGGGAGAGAGAGAGAGTGGGGGACGGGGGAGAGAGAGAGAGTGGGGGACGGGGGAGAGAGAGAGTGGGGGACGGGGGAGAGAGAGAGTGGGGGACGGGGGAGAGAGAGAGTGGGGGACGGGGGAGAGAGAGAGTGGGGGACGGGGGAGAGAAAGAGAGAGAGTGGGGGACGGGAGAGAGAGAGAGTGGGGGACGGGAGAGAGAGAGAGAGAGTGGGGGACGGGTGAGAGAGAGAGTGGGGGACGGGGGAAGAGAGAGAGAGTGGGGGACGGGGGGGAGAGAGAGTGGGGGATGGGGAGGGAGAGAGAGTGGGGGATGGGGAGGGAGAGAGAGTGGGGGACGGGGGAGAGAGAGAGATTGGGGGACGGGGGGGAGAGAGAGTGGGGGACGGGGGATAGAGAGAGAGTGGGGGACGGGGGATAGAGAGAGAGTGGGGGACGGGGGGAGAGAGAGAGAGTTGAGTACGGGGAGAGGGAGAGAGAGAGAGTTGAGTACGGGGAGAGGGAGAGAGAGAGAGAGAGAGAGTGGGGGATGGGGGAGAGAGTGGGGACGGGGAGAGAGAGAGAGTGGGGGACGGGGAGGGAGAGAGAGTGGGGGACGGGGGAGAGGGAGAGAGAAATTGGGGGACGGGGGAGAGGGAGAGAGAAATTGGGGGACGGGGGAGAGGGAGAGAGAAAGTGGGGGATGGGGGAGGGAGAGAGAGTCTGGGGGACGGGGGAGAGAGAGAAAGTGGGGGACGGGGAAGTGAGAGAGAGAGAGAGTAGGGGATGGGGGAGGGAGAGAGAGTGGGGGATGAGGGAGAGAGAGGGTGGGGGACGGGGGGAGAGAGAGAGAGTTGAGTACGGGGAGAGGGAGAGAGAGAGAGTTGAGTACGGGGAGAGGGAGAGAGAGAGAGTTGAGTGCGGGGAGAGGGAGAGAGAGAGAGAGAGTGGGGGATGGGGGAGGGAAGAGAGAGTTGAGTACGGGGAGAGGGAGAGAGAGAGAGAGAGAGTGGGGGATGGGGGAGGGAGAGAGAGTTGAGTACGGGGAGAGGGAGAGAGAGAGAGTTGAGTACGGGGAGAGGGAGAGAGAGAGAGAGAGTGGGGGACGGGGGGAGAGAGAGAGAGTGGGGGACGGGGGAGAGAGAGAGAGTGGGGGACGGGGGAGAGAGAGAGAGTGGGGGACGGGGGAGAGAGAGAGAGTGGGGGACGGGGGAGAGAGAGAGAGTGGGGGACGGGGGAGAGAGAGAGAGTGGGGGACGGGGGAGAGAGAGAGAGTGGGGGACGGGGGAGAGAGAGAGAGTGGGGGACGGGGGAGAGAGAGAGAGTGGGGGACGGGGGAGAGAGAGAGAGTGGGGGACGGGGGAGAGAGAGAGAGTGGGGGACGGGGGAGAGAGAGAGAGTGGGGGACGGGGGAGAGAGAGAGAGTGGGGGACGGGGGAGAGAGAGAGAGTGGGGGACGGGGGAGAGAGAGAGAGTGGGGGACGGGGAGAGAGAGAGAGTGGGGGACGGGGGAGAGAGAGAGAGTGGGGGACGGGGGAGAGAGAGAGAGTGGGGGACGGGGGAGAGAGAGAGTGGGGGACGGGGGAGAGAGAGAGTGGGGGACGGGGGAGAGAGAGAGAGTGGGGGACGGGGAGAGAGAGAGAGTGGGGGACGGGGAGAGAGAGAGTGGGGGACGGGGGAGAGAGAGAGTGGGGGACGGGGGAGAGAGAGAGTGGGGGACGGGGAGAGAAAGAGAGAGAGTGGGGGACGGGAGAGAGAGAGAGTGGGGGACGGGAGAGAGAGAGAGTGGGGGACGGGAGAGAGAGAGAGAGTGGGGGACGGGTGAGAGAGAGAGTGGGGGACGGGGGAAGAGAGAGAGAGTGGGGGACGGGGGGGAGAGAGAGTGGGGGATGGGGAGGGAGAGAGAGTGGGGGACGGGGGAGAGAGAGAGATTGGGGGACGGGGCGGAGAGAGAGTGGGGGACGGGGGATAGAGAGAGAGTGGGGGACGGGGGATAGAGAGAGACTGGGGGACGTGTGAGAGAGAGAGTGAGTGTGAGAGAGAGAGAGGGGGACGGGGGGAGAGAGAGAGAGAGAGAGTGGGGGGGGAGAGAAAGGGAGTGGGGGACGGGGAGGGAGAGAGAGTGGAGGAGGGGGGAGGGAGAGAGAGTGGGGGAGGGGGGAGGGAGAGAGAGTGAGGGAGGGGGGAGGGAGAGAGAGTGAGGGAGGGGGGAGGGAGAGAGAGTGAGGGAGGGGGGAGAGAGAGAGTGGGGGACGGGGGAGAGAGAGAGAGTGGGGGACGAGGGAGAGAGAGAGAGTGGGGGACGGGGGAGAGGGAGAGACAGAGTGGGGGACGGGGGAGAGAGACAGAGTGGGGGACGGGGGGGAGAGACAGAGTGGGGGACGGGGGGGAGAGAGAGAGTGGGGGACGGGGGAGAGAGAGAGAGTGGGGGCGGGGGGGTAGAGAGAGAGTGGGGGACGGGGGGGAGAGAGAGAGAGAGAGTGGGGGACGGGGGAGAGAGAGGCAGAGAGTGGGGGACGCGGGAGAGAGAGAGAGTGGGGGACGGGGGAGAGAGAGAGAGAGAGTGGGGGACGGGGGAGAGAGAGATTGGGGGACGGGGGAGAGAGAGAGTGGGGGACGAGGGAGAGAGTGGGGGACGGGTGGGGGGAGAGAGAGAGAGAGAGTGGAGGACGGGCGAGAGAGAGGGAGTGGGAGACAGAGGGGGAGGGGAGAAGAGACAGAGAGATAGTGATAGTGAGGGGGAGGAGAGAGAGGGCGGAAGAGCCTCTCCCCGCCCCGTTTGTGGACCATTCGCTTGGGAGTGACTTGTGTTTACTCACACTGAGGCCAAGGTGAATAGGCTCCGCCCGCTGCCTTCGGGCCATTTTATGCTAATGAAGGATTGATGAAGTCCGGAACGCTGATTGGTTTAATTTCACCGCTATCTGTGAGAAGGATTGTATGGGGGAACCAATCAAATGTCACTACCGTCACAATTTCAAGCGAAGGGCCATCTACCCAATAACTGGGACTCCTCATCCAGCCGCCGCCTCCTGTAATGCATTTCAGTCAGCAGAGCCCAACCTGCCTCTTATTCACTCAGACACCCACCTTTAGCTGAAAGTGGGTGCAAAGGCCGTTCAGCCATAGGGCAGCGGGGGATGGGAGTAGAAGAGAACGCGTCAGGCTGTGTGACTAACGCGGAATATATTGGTCGAGAGCCCCTCCGGCTAGCCAGCTCACAATGAATGTATGCATTGAATACTAATCGTACTGGAGCACCTCAGAGTGCAACGTGATGTATGTTGATGACTCCAATATCATTGTCTGATTGTCTGCATTGACCATATTGAAATGATTGTAATATTCATTGACTGTTTGAAGCACCTCGTGATCCATGCGTAAAAGTTGAATGTGATTGTACATTTGGTGATGGTGATTTTAAGATGTTTTGTAATATTCTTCCAGATATTTTTTGAATAAAGTATCTTTTTTCAAAAAAACCCACAAAAATATGCAGGCCTACTAAAGGTGCTGGGGATATGGTTCAGAGGGAGCAAGGCACACGTTAGGAAATGGAAGGAGCGAGTGGCTATGGTGCAAAGAAAACTGGGCATGTGGGAGCGATGCTCCCTCTCCAGTGCGGGTAAGAAACCGGTCATCAGGTGTGAGGCATTCTTGCTGTTGCTGTACGTGGCGCAGGTCTGGCCCATTCCTCACTCCTGTGTGATGGTGATCACCCGAGCATTCTGTCGCTTCGTCTGGAGGTTGAACATGGATCGTGTCCACAGGGACACGATGTTGAAGTCACCAGATAAAGGGGGATAAAACGTGCCCAACAACCTCCCTCACCCTGATGGCCACCTTTGTGTGCCGCTGTATGAAGCTGTGCGTAGACCCTTGGTACGCAAACACCAAGTGCCACTCCATGCTGTGGTTCTACCTGTCCCCGGTGTTGCGAAGGATGGGTCTGGCCATGCTGCCGCAGAATGCTCCAAGTTGTTGGACCGTGCCATATCTCATGGAAAAATGTATGCAGAGAAACACCTTTGACCGCAAGCCCATCAGGCAGTGGTCGGCACGTAATGTCTTAGAGGCCCTGAGGGAAAAGGAGAGGCTGGATCCTGTCGGATGGTTCCCCGAGCAGACTGTCAAAGTCATTTGGCAGAATGCCTCATTACCAGAACTTTCCAACAAGCACCAAGATGTAGATTGGCTGGTGGTGAGAAAGGCCCTCCCCATCAGATCCTTCGAACATGCCAGGAGTCTCACCTCCTCTGCACGTTGCCCTTGAGGTGGCTGTGGTGGGGACGAGACCATGGTTCACCTCCTTGTGGATTGTGCCTTTGCAAAGAAGGCCTGGAGAGAGATGCAGTGGTTTCTGTCGAGGTTCATCCCGAGCAGTTACATGATACAGGACTCTGCTCTACGGGCTGTTCCCAGGGACACACACCGAGATAAACATCAATTGCAGCTGGAGAATCATCAACTCGGTGAAAGACGCTCTTTGGTCTGCTCAAAACTTGTTGCTCTTCCAGTGCAAAGAGTTGTCCCTGACTGAGTGTTGCAGAAAGGCACATTCCAAAGTCCAGGACTACGTGCTGAGGGACGCATTAAAAGTTGGGGCAGCTGCTGCAAAGGCCCAATGGGGAAATGTCGCTGTGTAAGAGCTTTCTGAGACAGTGCACCGAGAGGTGAGAATTGTATCGACCCCTCGGGCTGTATGACTCACACTGAATGTATGAATGAATACTACATGTCTCATAATTGTACTGAAGCACCTCAGAGTGCAACATGATCTATGTCGATAACCTGAATACCATTGCATTGTCTGACTGACTGTAATGACTATGTTGAAATGTCTGTAATGTTCATTGGTTGTATTGAATCACCTCATGATCTATGTGGAAAACTTGAATATGATTACACTTTTTGTGATGGCCATTTTAAGATGTTTGTTAATGTTCTTCCAGATATTTTATGAATAAAGCCCGTTTTCCAAAAACAAATGTAGATTGTGAACATCAAAAGTTGAACTCTATTGCACTTCCTTTAATTTTTAATTTGAATCTTTTGCCCTCAGCCTGTACATCTAATGTGGAATGAAGATATAAATCTGAAGAGAATTTCAATTGTACAGAGAGAACCGAGACTGAAATGTACTGTACGGAGACAAGTTGAATTTTAATGCACATTCTGGCAATTCCTAGTCAATGGTTTGAAATGTAATTTTAGAAATTTTATGAGTACATATTTTTCCAGAAACAAACATATGTACACAATCTCTTTGCATCTCAGTCTCTCTCAAAGGTCAGTGACAAGACACCTCCCTAACTCCACTTCATTGACACAAGGTGGTTGACAGGGCCCTCAACTGTGTCCAGCGCATCTCCCTCAAACCTTCCTCCCCCTCCCAGAACCATGATAGGGTCCTCCTTGTCCTCACTTATCATGCCACCGGCCTCCGATTACAAAGGACCATCCTCTGAAATTTCAGCCAACTCCGGCATGATGACACCACCAAACACATCTTCCCTTCAGCCTCCCCGATGGCATCCTGCAGGTATTGTTCCCTCCGGGACACCCTGGTTAACTGCACCATCACCCCCTACACCTCAATCCCCTCCCATGGCACCTTCCCATGCAATCGCAGAATGTGCAACACCTGCCCCTTTCCTCCCCCTCTCCTTACTGTCCAAGGGCCCAAACACTTCTTTTGAGTGAAGCAGTGCTTCACTTGCACTTCCCTCAATTTAGTCTACTGCAATCACTGCTCCCAATGCGGTCTCCTCTACATCGAAGAGACCAAATGCTACCTGTCACTTGCTTGTCCTGCTTTCTACCCTTAATGTCAATATTAGCACATTCCTTAGCTAATATCACTACCGTCAACATGCCTTTGTCCTTGTGTCTATGGCATCTTTGGCAATCTCTTCTTTGCCTCCACCCTCTATCCAGCTCCACCTGTCTCACCCCCCATCAACCATCTTATATTTTACCTCATTTCTATTTTTCCTTAGTTCTGATGAAGTCATACAGACTCGAAACATTAACTGTATCCCTCTCTGCAGATGCTGCCAGACCTGCTGACTTTTTCCAGCTAATTTTGTTTTTGTATGTTATTTCTGTCCCCCATGTCATTCTCCTGTTCACTCCAGTATGTTTAATCGGTGGGTTGCACTAAAAGTATCCGACTTCTGCAAATCTTCCAATCCAGAGGGGTGCACTAGACTCCAAGTTGAAGGGTTGCTGAAATGGATAAAGCTCTTTGCCAAGAGTTGGAACATGGCTCTTCAAAGATCCCTATTGTTCTTCTTTTCTACTGTGCACATTGGACTTTTACTTGGAGCTGGCGCAGTTGGTCCTGGCCTTTGTCCCTCTCTTCCGCCATGCTTGGCCAACTTCCCAGTTAGCAGTGGCCGCACAAAGCTCTGGACCTTTGGGGAGCTGATGGTGCTGCTGGTCTTGCAATATGTCAGGGGGGGATCATTCAGGAAGGAGTGCTTGATGTTCAGGCCTCTGGAAGACTTCCCTGTGTTGGGATGAAAATGTTTCATCATTTGGCAGTTGTGGGAAAATCACCAGATATTTTTACACCTGCATTAGCGGGTTTGGGAAGGTGTGTTGGTGGTGAGACGGTGACATATAGTGGGAATGTAAAGTGGACTGGTAGTCCAGGAACCCAGGCTAATGATCTAGTTACATGGTTCACAATTGAATTTAATTCAATTAATTTTTACAATCTGGAGTTGAAAACTAGTCTCACTACTAGTAAACCATGAAATTATCATAAATTGCCATAAAAACCCATCTGTTTCACTAACGTCCTTCAGGGAGGGAAATCTGCTGTCCTTACCCGGTCTGGCCTACATGTGACTCCAGACCCAGAGCATATGTGCTTTACCTCTGAAGTGGCCGAGCAAACCACTCGATTCAAGGGCAATTAATGAGGGGCAACAAATCCTGGCCTTGCTATTGACCCCATATGAGCAAATAACAACATTTTGCTTAACGTGAATTTGCGCTTTATGAATCTCAGTTTATTCTAATACTGGCAATATTTGGTTTGTGATTTTTGGCTTTTTTTTTTCCATATCCATTGGCATTTTCATTTCTCTCTACATGGCAGTCTCTGCTGTGTGAATCAGCATTTTATTCTGTAGCATCAGTCCCTGGTAGTGAGAGTGGATTTTACACTATGTCTGTCAGTTTCTGGTAGATGACCTTTCTGACTAAGGCAGTGTGGATTTTCCTTTATATCTGTCAGTTTTGGTGTCTGTGAGTGGATTAGCTCGGCCCCTTTCAGTTTCTGGTATGTGTGAGTGTGAAACCATTCCCTGTCCTCTTCTAAGACAGGACCCATGGGATTTTACTTTGTATCTGTTTGTCTCTGCTGTGTAGGTGTGTTATGTGCTCTGCACCTGTTTCCTCCCTGGTTAGTCAACAAAGTTTCTTCTCTCTCTCTGTCAGTCTTTGGTGTGAGAGGATGGGCTGCATATGTACTTCTCAGTTCACTAGTCCAGGAGTGTTGTTGCAATATTGCATCTTTCAGTTTCAAGTATGAGTTCCAGTCTACTGTTGTCCCTGCCAGTGTTTTGTATTGGAGTGTGGCTTGTCCTCTCTGCATTCCAGATCTGTGTACGGAGTGCTATTTTTACTCTCTATGCAACTCCACTATGTGAATATATGTTTTATGATGCAACTCTCAGTCTCTGGTGTGGGACTCTGAGTTTCATTCTGTACTTGTCAGTGAATGGTGAGACTGTGCAACAGTTTTTGTACCTGTCTGTTCCTGTCATGTGAGAGCGGTACCTAATCTGTAATTATCACTTTCTGGATTGAAGATTTTTTTTCTCTTTGTGTCAATACCTTGTATGCTCATATTCAAAATGTCTATATTTAATCATTTATGAGATGTGGGAATGTCTGGTTAGGCCAGCATTAATTGTCCATCACAAATTGCATTTGAAAAGAGCTGTCATCTTGAACTGCTGCAGTCCATGTGGTATAGGTACGCAAAGTGTTGTTAGGGAGGGAGTGCCCGGTTTTTGACCCAGAGACATTGAAGGAATAGTGATATATTTCCAAGTCAAGATGGTGAGTGGCTTACAGGAGAACTTGCAGGTGCTGGTGTCCCCATATGTCTGCTGCCCTTGTCCTTCTAGATGGTAGCAGTCATGGGTTTGGAAGGTGCTGTCCAAGGAGCCTTGGTGAGTTCCTGCAGTGCATCTTGCAGATGATACACACTGCTGCTACTGTGTGTCGGTGGTGGAGGGAGTGAATATTTGTGGATGTGGTGTCAATGAAATGGGTTGCTTTGTGCTGGATGGTATCAAGCTTCTTATGTTGTTGGAGTTACACTCATCCAGACAAGTGGAGAGTATTCCCTCACACTCGCAACATGCCTTCTGCATATTAGACACCGTTGGGGAGTTGGGAGGTGAGTTACTCACCACAGGATTCCTAGCCTCTGACCTGCTCTGGTAGCCAGAGTATTTATATGGCTAGTACAGTTCAGTTTCTTGTCACTGTTAACCCCCAGGATTTTGATTGGGTGGGGAGTGGGGGGGGGGGGGGGGGGGGGTGCAGTGGATTCAGTGATGTTAATGACATTGAATGTCAAAGGATGGTGGTTAGATTCTCTTGTTGGAGAAGGTCCCTGCCTGGCACTTCTGTGACGTGGATGTTACTTGCCACTTGTCAGTCCAAGCCTGGATATTGTCTAGGTCTTGCTGCATTTGGACATGGACGTATATAGTGTTTCAGTATCTGAGGAGCTGAGAACGGTACTGAATATTGTGCAATCATCATCAAGCAATCCCACAGTGATGATGTTACTCTGCATCTGTCATTTCCTGCTGGCTGAACGTATCTTCAATTCAGTAACTCATTTTCAGATAGGAGCATAATTTTCACTGTTTCTTTCAGACTCAACTATTAGAATGCCAATTTACCCTGGCAAGTTTGTGGTTTGTGCATGTGCTTCTAACTTATAACCAGTCTCTTCCACATGGGTATGAGTTTCACACTGCCCTGTTGGTATGTGGTTTGTGATTATGGGTTTAAACATGTACCTGTTAGTTTCTAATGAGTGATATTATGTTTTTCTCTGTGCTTGTCAATCTCTGATACAATAATACTGCATTTAATCAGTACTCATCAGGATCTCAGATGTGATTCTGAGTTTTGCTGTGTAACTTTACTTTCCAGATATGTTTTGCTTTTTATATTCAGTTACTGATAGGGGCATGTGTTTTTGTTTTAAATTTGGTAGTTAATAGGGTTTTGATAATTGACTGTGGATTTTATTCTTTACATGTCAGAGTGTGTGCTGTGTGAGTGTATATTTTCTTCTGTAGCAATCCGCATCTGCTATGGTTGTATTTATCTCTCTTCCCACAGGTACCCAATATGTGAATATGGATTTTATAATGTACCTGTCAATCTCTTGTCCAGTTTTATACTGTAGAAGCCAGCTTTTGGTATGATTTTGGATTTCAGTCAGGACCAGCCAGCATATGGTTGGTAAACCTGTTCTTGTTTTCCATGTGAGAGCTTGTGTCATGCGAGTGTGTATTTTTGTATGTGTGGCTGATAGGTTCAGATTAGTGAGTGGAGCCTTGATAATGTATCTGACAGTTTTGTTTATATGCATGTGGAGTTTCCTTTTGGAACTCAGGTTTTAATTTTCCATTTGAATATGGAATTTACATTGTTCCTTCTGCTTCAGGCATGTGAATATATGTTGCATTCATTGCTCGCCCACTTTGTTGACATGACAGTGTTTTTTACATGGTTTCTCTCAGTCCTTACTATATCTTCCAGTGTGCAAGTATGGCTTTTAAACTGTTTCTTCAGTTTCTAATTTGTCATTGGGTGAATAATTCAGTAGCGGTCAGTTTCTGACATGGGCCTTTCTCCCTCTCTCTCTCTCTCTCTGCTGGTCCGTTTCTGATGTGAGTCTGTGTTTTATTCTGTGTCTGTCAGTTTCCACTAGGCGAGTGTTTTGTTTTTCACTTTCATATGTAATTGCGTGTTTTAATCTGTACCTGCTATTTTCTGATTTCTGTGTGCAGGTTTACTTCCATATTTATCAGTCTCTGGTATGCAATTCTGCATTTTAGTCGGTACCTGTCAGTTTTGGTATTATGGGCGTACCTTCTAAACTGTAACTTTCAGCCTGTGATATGTGAGTTCAGCTGCTCCTCTGACTGCGTGTTTATTACTGCACCAGAGTGTCTTTGTTATGGTGTGTGTGTGTGTGTGTGTGTGTGTGTGTGTGTGTGTGTGTGTGTGTGTGTGTGTGTGTGTGTGTGTGTGTGTGTGTGTGTGTGTGTGTGTGTGTGTGTGTGTGTGTGTGTGTGTGTGTTTATTATAGTATGGATTTTTATGTAATGTCTTCAGTTTCTGCTATTGGAATGTTTTATTATATACCTGTCAGATTATGGTATACAAATTCACATTTTAGTCTCTCCTCCTCAGGCCCTGCTGTGCAAAAACAGATTTTACTCTGTACCTGTCTCTTTCCTGCTTGTGCGTTTTATTCAGTTCCTATGTCAGGAGAATACATTTTCCTTTGTATCCATCAATCAAGTCAGAAAGAGACTTTTCAATTTGCTTCTCAATATATTTTCCTTTTTTGGGTGAAGTTTTCTTTGTCTTAAGTTGCTGGTATATGATGAATGTATGTTCTATTCTGTACATGACTCTGGGTATTAGAATCTTTCAGTCGCTGACATGTCCATGGATGATCTAGTCTGTCCCTGTTAGTCTCTGGTATGTGAATGCAGCTTTTGCTTATTATGCCACTTTTTGGCATTTGATTGAGCATTTTCACCTTTGCCAATTGGTTTCTGGAATTTGTGTGTGTTTTCATTCTGTGCCTGTCCATTGCTGAGGTCCTATGGTGCTTGTCAGTTTCAAATTTGGAAATGTGGTTTCCATTTGAGACTGTCGATACTTGGTATATTAGTGTGATGTTGCAATGTAGATGTTAGTGATACCTGATATCTTAGTGTGGTATTACAATGTTAATGATAGTGATATCTGATACATTAGTGTGGTCTTACAATGAATATGTTAGGGATACCTGATATATTAGTGTGGCGTTACAACAAATATGTTAGTGATAAATGATATATTAGTGTGGTGTTATAAAGGTTATGTTAATGTCTGGTAACAGTTTTCTTTTTCTCTTTGTCGTGCCCAGTTTTTTAATTATTACTGTGTATTGTTCTCTACATGTACCCCTTTCTGGTATGTGACTGAGTGGTATTCCCTGTATCTGTCAATATTTTCTATGGCTGTTTATGGTCTGTTCTATTCCTGGCAGGTTATAGTGTGTAAATGTGGCTTTAAATGTGTCCCTTCATTTTTGACTTTGTGGTCATGTGATTTCTTCAGTATTTATATGGTTCTGACATGTGAATATGTTTCTGTTTTGTTTCTCTTTCTGTTTCTGTCAGTTTCTGGCCCATGAGTCTGTGTTTATTTTTTTCTTTATTAGTCTGTATTTATTGTGCTGTATTTATCAATCCCAGTTTTGTGCATATGTGCTTTACACTGTTGCTGCCAGACTCTGGTATGTGATTCTGAACTTTCCTTCATGCATTTAATTTCCAGGTATATGACTGTGCATTTTTAGTCTTTGATACATCAATGTCGTTGTTATTTAGTAACTTTCAGCTTTTGTTGTGTGAGTATTGGTTTTTCTCTTATTTGTTAATAGTGTGTGGGTGTCTCTGGCTGGGCCAGCATTTATTGCCCATCCCTAATTGCCCTTGTTCAGAGGGAATTTAACAATCAGCCACATTGCTCGAGTCTGGAATCACATGTAGGCCAGGCCCAGATAAGGACAACAGGTCTCCTTTCCTAAAGGACATTAGTGAACCACATTTTATATATATTTCAATCTGCAATGGTTTCATTGTCATCATCCAGCTCTCAATTCCAGATTCTTAGTGAATTAAAATTTCACCATCTGTCATGATGGGATTCGAACCCAGGTCCCCACAGCATTAACCTAGGTCTCTGCAAAGTTATGGCAGTTGTTCGCTTCTGGTACCTGAACATGTTTTTTGTCCTGTTCTTGTCAGCTTCTTGTATAAGCATGGATTTTAATCTGTACCTGGTGGGAGCAGAAATCGGAGTTTGGACTTTCTAATATACTGCCAGTTTTATGTATGGGTGTGGGGCTTTTCCTTCTTTATCTCAACTTTCCTTTGTACTTTGCATGCAGGGGTTACTTTGCCTCATTTATTTTCAGTTATGTGAGTGAATGGTTTACTCAATACTAGCCAGTTTCTTATTGTGGGGGAAGTTTTACTCTGGATATGGCAGTTGCTGCAATGAGTCAGTTTTTTTTCTGTCTCTGGTATTTGCTCAGTACATGATGGTTTTTGCCGGGTGTATGTATGATTCTATCAGTGGTAGATACATCCTATCATGTAAGTGTGGTTTTAGACTGTACCTGCCAGTTTCTGAATTGTGTGTCTGATTTTGATATGGTGCATTTCAGTCTCTGACAGAGGAGTATTGGATTATCTGTCTCTGTCTGTCTTTGCTCTGCTTGTATGGTCTGACTCTGAGCTTCTGTATTATTCCATATCTGGCAGTTTGTGGTAGCCATTATGCAATGTGTTCATTCCCGGTATGTGACTGTTCTGTGTGTGTTTTACTCTTTCCCTGGCACTTTATCATATGAGTGTTTTTTTTTTCTTTTTACTCAGTATCTTTCAACATTTGCTAAGATTGTGCAAGTTCTTATGTGTTCCTGTTCGAATGTAATTGCTGGTTTTATGCAATACCTGCATGTTTTTGATAGCGCAGTGAATGTTTTAGCCAGTGCCAGTCATTTGCTGGCATTTAAGTGAAGTTTGAAACAATGCCTATTTGTTTTGTGAGATCTGCATGTGTTTTTCTATGATGCCAATTACTCTGATGTATAGGAGTGCTGTTTCACTCTGAAAATGCTCATTTCTGATATGTGATTGCTACTTTGCTTTGTACCATGCAGTGTCCAGCATGAGAGTTCCCCTGCCCAATTCCTTGTATTCCTAAGTGAATTGTTTGTGAATGTGCACTGTCCCTTGCCTGTTTCCCTTTCTGGTATGAGGCTGTGGGTTATTCTTTTTTTCTATTGATCTTTGCTGAGGGTGTTTATGCTGTGCTTTGTCACTGTCAGACTCCAGTACTTTTAACCTCTCCTTCAATTTCTGGTTCTGAACAAACCAGACACGCACAAACCGTTCAGTTTATGAGGTGATTTTTGTTTTCTTTGTGTCTGTCAGTTTCTGATTTATGTGCATGTTTTTTTAAAAACTTTAATTATCTAGTTATCTCATATCCGTTTGCCTCTATACTAGGTGAGTGCACTTTGCCACATCTCCGTCAGTCTCTAGTGTCTAACTGAATGTTTCACTTTGCACCTGCCATTTCCTGATTTCTGAAAGCAGATTTCATACAAATATCTGTCGATCTCTGGTATGTGATTGTGCACCTTACTCTATGCCAGTTTCTGCAATATAAGTGTAAATTTCTTACTTTACTTTTCAGCCTTTTGTATGAGAGACTGTGTATTCTGTACCCCTCAGCTGTTCAAATTAGAGTGTGCACATTTGACTGCCCTGATAGAACCCAACACTGCCTTGACACAAACTCTCTGTATTGCACAGTTTCTGTACGTTAGTGATTAGTTTAATATACTTAACCATCACATGGCAGAAACTAATGTATGTTTACCCTATACCTGCTGGTTTCTGGTATGTATGTGTGTATTTTAATGTCTCCCCATCAGTCTCTGGAATGAGGGTGTACCTTGCATCATTTACTGCTCAGTCCCTGGTGTCTAATAATGAATTTAACTCTATAACTGTCATTTTTTTGGTGTTTGTTCTGTTTGTCTCTCAGTTCCTTGTGTGCGTGCATGTGCATTTTCATTTCTGCTAAGAGACAATAGTTTTCCCTTTGCCCCCGTCAATCAATGCAAAGTGAGGGCAGATTTTACACTGTCCCTCTAAGATTCAGGTTTGTGGGTTTGGGGTTTTACTCAGTACCTGTTCGTGGCTGTTGTCATGTATTTGGATTTTAATTTATCCCTGGCATGATAGTATATGTTTTCACCTCTACCTGCCAATCCTTGCTATACAATTGTATTTTTAAATCCGTGTCATGGTCTGCTACATCATTATGTACTGGAAACTCTTCCACTCAATCTCCAGAATGTGAATGCTAATTTAATTTGTACCTGTTCCTTTTTTGTGTGTGATTTTTTTTTATTAGACATTTTGCCTTCCAGATTTAACCTATAGGTGCAGGATTTATTTGGTATCTGACAGTGTCTGTTGCTTTATATTTGGAAGCTAATCTATCCCTGTCAATTTCTTAGTGTCTTTCCTCTGTGTCTTTCATGCTCTAGTATGTGTGTTGTATTCTGGAGCTGCCAGTTCTTGGTATGAGAGTGTTGCTTTGCATCCTGCAGACTTGGATACATTATTTTAGTTTCTTTGTCCCTACCAGTCTGCAATTTAGCAGTGTCGACTTTAACATGATCCTGCCAGTTTCCTGTTTGTGAATAAGTATAGTTTTCATTATCGGTCATATTCTGGAATGTGATTGTGAGTTCTTGAGTGTGCCTGCCAGTCTATGCCATTTGAATGTGGGTTTTTAATTACACCTGTTGCTCTCAAGCACATCCCATTACATGCCTGTAAGGATCTGTGATATAAAAGTAGGTTATTCTCGATACACTTAGTTTTGGATCTGTGAACGCACATTACATTCAGTAACTGACAAGCACTGGTATATATGTTTTTGTGACATACTGTTAATCTCTGGGGTACCAATGCATATCTTATACTCTTCCTGTTGGTTTCTGGTAAATGTGACTGAAGAAGCAGTTCCTGAGGCTTAAATATGAGTTTAAAATTGTATCATTCAACATTGTCATCTAAATGTTACTGTTACCATCTCCCGCGTAGTCTTTGTTACGCAAGACTTGAGTTGTGAGCTGCAGTCATTTTTCTGGTACATATACTCAATGTTATTTTCTATGCACTGTTATTTTGTTGAGAGCTTGTGATTTACACTGTATCCGTCATACATGAATTTGAATTTCATTAGTCTCCCTGTTTACACCTTGCCTTCCAGTCTATTTTTTTTTTGACTGAGGGATTCATGCTATAACCATAACTACCTCATAGTGCCTGTGAGAATTTGTAGGAACTCGTTTTACTTTTATTCTGTGTAAGTCTTTTTTTGGTGCTGTAGGTGTGTCTGCCATTAATGATGTGTCTGATGCTGTCTGGTCCTGCATCTAGGTGAGATGTATTACATATCTGTCAGTCTCCAGTACAGTGGTTCAATTTGGATTGCATATGAAATCTCTCAACCAATGAAAACTGCATGCTGGATCATTCCAGTGATTAAGAACCATTCATCAGATTTGGATTTGATTTCTATCAGTTCGTCTTCTTATTTTCTATGTATTTCATTCAGAAAAATATGTTTCACATTATATGGTACAGAATGCATGAGAAATTAATTCTATAGTACTACATCCATAGATTCCTGTCTGATTGTTGCTATAGAAGTGTGGGATTCAGTATGTTGCTATCATATTTTGTTTATTTTAGTTAGATATTATTTCTGTATCTGTCATTTGCTTATATTTTCTACAAATAGTGGATTGGTTTGACACCTAACAACCTCTGCCCTTTCAGTGTATGCTTAAAAAAATGTTTAATCTCTGATCTTGTCTGAGATTATGGCTTCATGCAACAGATACAATTCACTGCCAATTTATGCATTTAGGCTCTTTCAGCAACTCTCTTCTACTGAATAAGCTTGAGGTCAATTCTGTTTCTATACCTGAGACTTTTTTAAAAATGAGTTACATCTGTCTATGTATTCTAATATGACTCAGTGAACTAATGTTCTTTATGAAGCCTGATTCTCTTGACCTGAATTCTGGATTGAAATTATATTCGAGTTCAACAAAACATATGTGTAGGACATATGGAGGGTCTGTCTCTTGGTCTTTCCCTAAAATTGTCATGAGGATATGTAGCTGGTCTGTCCTACACATGTGTATGGATTGACAGCGTCTGTAACAATCCATAGCAGTGCAAGTGTTATCCTGTTAATACATGGGAAAGCAAGATATGCAGTGCCTATATAATCCCATGATAACTGTGACACTTTCTGCGGACTGCTACTGCCCATGAGCATGAGCTGCCTGCTCTATGATACTCTCATACTTTTGAATGGTTTTTGTTGTCAAAAGAGTATAGAATTACTAGTGTCTGTGGTACTCCATTGTAGTCTAGAAATGATCCAGTTGCTGAATACTGATTTGATCGGAGGTAATGCAGAATCATCTGTATGTTTCCTGGTCAATAATATGCTTTGTTCATCTGGAATCTAGAATTATACTATCATGATCAGAATACAGAACTAATTGGGACCTTGATGCATTGAAGTAAGGTACATTCAGAAAAAAATAGCACACTAAAAAAATCCAAAATACAAGAGCAACATACTGACTCCAACAATTGTCTGGCAACAATCAGACAGGAATTGATGTACCATAGACTGTGAATCTTTTTTATTGTCGGAATGAAATACATAGAAAATAAGAAGACGAACTGATAGAAATCAAATCCAAATCTGATGAACAGTTCTGAAACACTGAAATGATCCATTGAGCAGTTATCATTGGTTGAGGGATATAATATGCAATCCAAATTGAACCACAGTACTGGAGACTGACAGATATTGAATACATCTCACCCAGATGCAGGACCAGACAGCATCAGACACATAATTAATGGCACACACACACACAGCACTAACAAAGACTTGCACAAAATAAAAGAAAAAGGAACTCCCACATACACTCACAGGCACTAATAGATACAACATGAATCTCCCACTCAAAAAAATAGGCTTGAAGGCAAGCTGTAAACAGGGAGACAAATGAAAACCAAATTCACATATCACAGATACAGTGTAAATCACAAGCTCTCACAACAATAAAGCCATGCAGATAAAATAACATCAAGTAAATACCAGGAAAATGAGTACAGATCATTACTCGAGTCTTGCATAACAAAGACTACCCGGGAGATGTTAATGGTAATAGTTAGATTACACTGCTCAATGATACAGTTTTAAACCCTCACTTAACTCTCAGAAATTGATCCTATCACTGTAAATCAGTGTAGAATGGCTACTGTATAACATAGAAATGTTTCTGGGAATATTTATCCACATATATGGATGGAAAGAAGATAAATTGAGCTGAGTTGCAAAACAACAATGTGTAATTGGCAGAACAGATGTGATAGAGGGTCTGAATGTCCTCTTTCTGATCCTCTAATTCTATGATATGTTGTAATTTGGGACTGGAATCTAAATTTGCATAGTTGATGACAATAATAATCAAATGCACTGAAGAAGCACCACTGTTCTTGCTCAACATAACTGATAGATGCAGTTCTCAACTCTCTCCACACTCATCCTTTCCCTTCAGTATATTAGTGACTTGCTGAGATTATTTCTTTCTGTCTCTGGAGTTGTGTTGGTTCAGGCAATGACCTCATTTACTCTCGGGTGTAGGGTTTGTTCATTTTAAGAATACATGTGCAGCTTAAAAGATGTAAACTGGTACCACATTAGTGTGTATTTTTCTTGTGTCTGACCGAGAGAGTCAAAAGGGAACCTGTGAGCATGACTGTTTTTGCGGTTAAATTGTATCTGAATCAGCTGCTCTGGGTCACCGCAGGATTTACAGTGTGCCTCAAGAACTTTGTATCTCTGTGAGGCTCACTGCTTCACCTCCCCATAACAGTACAAGTGATGCCAGTTCTGTGCTAGTGTGATTTGGGAGATAGTCCACCTACCGTTTGTCAGGAGGAGTTGACTGTGGTCTTCCTGCACCCCGAACGTAGTAACAACTCCAACTAGCCTATGCCTAGCGAAGGAGGCTGTGAAGAGATTGGTAATGAAAATAACATGTTACTCCACAGAGCAAGTTGCAGACGAGAATATCAATTGAGTTGTAAACTAATATGCCTGTTCCTAATAAGTTACACTATTTGGAGAGGGGAAGCAGAGATGCAAACTTTGCAATGTCTGGCAGCATTGCAATGCTGGAGCACTCAGCTTCAGAGCACCAGTGTTATTTTAAAGGAAAGTGATACACAGTGAGTTTTCAATATTTATTCACAACCTAAAACCGTGCACTGGTCCAAGGCTGGGTCTTCATCAGATAGGACAATAGCTACGAATTAGTCAAGGTTCACATCTCCAACCCCTAAAGGACATTTGACAAATTCGTATTCGCTTCCACGGTTATAAGCAAGTGTTAAACATCCATTGTTTTCTGTTGAAATTGAGTTCAAGGTCTTTGTTATGAACAATAACGTCCTAGCCCCTGATGTAGCGATAATATAGCAGCCAATCACCAAAATAACAATTCTGGGGGATCCAATGCTCTGAAAAAGATTTTTTCTATATAACCAGTTTTTTTTTACACACTTCTAGGTGCACTTTGATAAACCCGACACTCAGTTCAATTCTCACGAATCGCTGCCACATAACGCGACCACGACTGTCCTCTGGAGCAATGGTTTTCAGAGCAAGAATATTGACTCACCAACAGAGGGGGCCCCTCGCTTCCCAGCTCACTCCATGTTCCGGTAGCACTTCCTGCTCGCACTCTGAAGTCGGCTGCATTTGAACCAGGCTGTCTAACACCATCCGAGGAGGCGGTCACAAGGCGAGGTGTTTCTGGAAGGAGGCTGCCAAACCTCCCCCTGCTGTGTCCAGCGATGGGGAATCGAGTAACTCCACAAATGGTCCCTGCGGGCAGTGCAAGAATTTAGGTACACGCATGCGCCTCTCTTGTCAGTTTCAGGATAAGTGTGTGTTGGGGGGGTGGGTGGTAACAGCTTATTTTAGGCGCATGCTCAGTCTTCCTTACGTCAATTTCATTACGTAATCCACACGCAACAATGGTGCAGGAAACAGGACACGCCCTCTGGCAACTGCTTAATCACATTCATAGAGTTACAGAGAGAAACAGCGCAGAAAAAGGCCCTTCTGCCCATCGAGTCTGCGTCGGTCACTTATTTACCATCCTCTCCATGGAATTCATAGAACTAATTCCAGCACAGAAGGAGGTCCCTGCTGAAGTAAACATGACACAACATTATTTTCATCCACATCTGAAATTTTAGCTTCACCGAGTCACAGAGGTATACAGCACAGCAAAATGCCCTTCGGCCCATCCAGTCTGCGCCGAAAAACCTAGTACCTAACTCTTCTAATCCCATTTTCCATCACTAGGCTCATAGCCTTGTATACCATGGCATGGCAAGTGCACATCCTAATTCTTAAATGTTATGAGGGTTTGTGCCTCTTCCATCCTTTCAGGCAGTGAGGTCCACATTCCCACCACCCCCTGGGTGAAAATAATTCTTCCCCACATCCCCTCTGAACCTCCTGCCCCTTACCTTAAATCTATGCTACAGCGATGGCACTTTGAGTTTATGACAACATGTGAACGAATTGTGAAATAAATCGGCAAACTTTTTTTAAAATTAAAGAGAAAAGCAAAGTACTGCCGATGCTGGAAATCAGAAACAAAAACAAAAATGGTTGGAAAAACTCAACAGGTCTGACAGCATGGTTGAGGGCCCTGAACCACAAATCCCACTAACACTGAACCCACAAATCCCACTAACACCAAAACCCCAAATTCCACTAACACTTAGGCCCCAAACTACGCTATCACTGAACCCACAAATCCCATTAACACTTAGGCCCACAACTACACTATCACTGAACCCACAAATCCCACTAACACTGAAACCCCAAAACCCACTAACACTTAGGCCCCAAACCACACTATCATTGAACCCACAAATCCCACTAACACTTAGGTCTGAAACATCACTATTACTGAATCCCACTAACACTGAAGCATTAGGTCCAACAATTACTGAAACCCCTAACCCCACGAACACGGAGGCACAAAATCCCATGACTACTTAGACCTGAAAGCACACTAGCTTGGAACCCCCAAATCCCAATAACACTGAACCCATAAATCGCCCTAATACTTAACCAATAATTCCACTATCACTGAATCCACAAATTGCAATAACATATAGACCTGCAAGCACAACTTTCAGTGAAACCATAATCCCACTATCACTGAACCCACACATCCCACTAACACTTAAGCCTCAAACTTCATTCTCACTGAAGCCACAAATCCCACTTACACTTAGGCTGCAAAATCCACTAACATTGAACACACAAAACCCAATAACACATGGGCCCCAAACCTCACTATCACTGAACCCACAAATCCCACTATCACTGAACCCACAAATCCAACTAACACATAGGCCTGAAATCGGAATACCACAAATCCCACTAAATCTTAGGCCCCAAACTGCACTTTCACTGAACACACAAATCCTGCTAACACTGAAACCACAAATCCCACTAACACTGAACTCCCAAGTACCACTAACACTGAACACAGAAATCCCAATAACAAAGAAACTCCAAATCCAACTAAAACTTAGGCCGAAAATCGCACTATCGCAGAACCCACAAATCCCACTAACACAGACCCCACTAATCCCACTAGCACTGAACCCACTAATCCCACTAATACTGAACACCCAAATCCAAGTAACACTTAGCCTGAAATTGCACTATCACAGAAGCCACAAATCAAACTAACAATGAATCCCCAACTCTCATGAATACAGAACCCACAAATCGCACAAACAATGAACCCCCAAATCCAACTGTCATTTAGGCCTGTAATGGCACTATCGCAGAACCCACAAATCAAACTTACACTGAACCCCCAACTCTCACTATCACAGAACACACAAATCCCACTGACACTGAACCCCCAAATCCAACTGACATTTAGACCAGAAATCGCACTATCGCAGAACTCACAAATCAAACTAACACCAAACCACCAAAAATCACTAACATTGAAACCTCAAAACCAATAAAACTTAGGCCACATACCACAATTTCACTCAACCCACAAATCCCACAAGCACTCTGCCTCATACCGCTAACACTGAACCCCCAACTCCCACTAACACTGAACCCCCAAATCCCACTAACACTGAACCCACAAGTCCCACAAACACTGAACCCCAAAGTCCCACTAACACTGAACTCACAAATCCTACAAACACTGGACCCCTAAGTCCCACTAACACTGAACCCACAAGTCCCACAAACACTGAACCCACAAGTCCCACAAACACTGAACCCCAAAGTCCCACTAACACGGAACTCGCAAATCCTACAAACACTGGACCCCTAAGTCCCACTAACACTGAACCCACAAATCCCACAAACACTGAACCCACAATTCCCACTAACACTGAACAGCCAATTCCCACTAATACTGAACCCCCCAGATCCCACTAACTCAGAACCCCTAAGTCCCACGAACACTGAACCCATAAATCCCCAAAACACTGAATGCCCAAGTCCTATTAACACTGACCTCACAAATCCTACTATCACTGAACCTGAAAATTCCAATATCACTGAACACACAAATCCCAATAACACTTAAGCCTCAAATTGCATTATGACAGAACCCACAAATCTCACTAACACTGAACCCTGAAATCCCACTAACACTTAGGCCTGAAATTGCATTGTTACAGAATCCACAAATCCCTTTAACACTTACGCCCAAAACTGTACATTCACTGTACCCACAAATCCGACTAACAAATAGGCCCAAAACCATACATTCACTGAATCCACAAATCCCACTAATACCTAGGCCTGAAACGCCTAATCCTGAACCCCCATATCCGACTTATATTGCATCCAAAAATCCCTCTTACAGTGAACTTACAAATCCCACAATACTGCACCTACTAATCCCAATAACACTGAACCCACAAATCAAACTAACACTGAAACCCAACTCTCACTAATACCTAGGCCCCAAACCCCACTTTCACTGAACCAACAAATCCCACCAACACTTGGGTCTCAAAACCAGGAAACTGAATCCCCAACTCCCACTAACACTGAACCCAGAAACCCCAATAACACTGAACCCACAAATCCCACTAACCCTTAGGCCTCAAAACCCTAACACTTATCACTCTCCTGTCGAGTCAGAATACTGTGCTTCCCAATGCAGTATTGAAATAAGCAAGTTGAAATGGGCACAGCAGATTAAATATTTCATTTTCAATCATTTATAATTGTAAAACCAACGTTACTTTTACGAAATACCCAACAGCAGTTGAAATTGTTTTTTTCTGATTTACTGATTCTTAAGCACAATTTTCTGTCACACATTTTTTTAAATTTTGAATTTAATGAATGATCTGTTTTTCTCCTTGATAACTACATTCAGAGGTTGACGGACGATTTATGTGCCGAGATATGTTATTCAATTCCTGTCTATTAACATGAATTGAACTATGTTTTAGGTTGCCGAACTGAACCGGAGATTGCGCTGAATCCACAATTCACAACCGTTGCAAGGGGAGAACTGCTTTTGCTGATGTGCACTAAGTTTCGAATAGCACATTTAATCTGTGCACCTTGACCAGCGCTTGACCAGTGACTACACCCATCATCCTGAAGGGAAAATATTCAGCAACATTTAACCTCACAGAGTTATTGAACCCCGGAATAAATCAATGCAGATGCATGTACAATACGGTGATCTCAGGGCGACTGATAGACTCTGAACAAAGTGACCCAGTGATCTTGAAAGTCGTGGGTGTGTGCCTATATGCTCATGTTTTTATTGTACTTTAAGGGCACCTATTCAAGAAACAATACATGTTTTATCTAACTATGGATGCATGGTACTGCATTGCATATTGTTATCTCTTAAACTCATGAAATATTTCCATTCATTGCTTATATTTATCATTGCATTTCTCAGATCATCAATCGATTGCATCTACCAGCTGCATATGCCTCTCTCATTCACCCAATGATTATTATCATCTACTTCAAACTCAATGTTTTACTAAAACCAAAATAACAATAACTGGAAAAACACAGCAGGTGTGACAGCATCTGTGGAGGGGGATACAGCTGACCTTTCGAGTCCCTATGACCCTTCTTCAGAACTAAAAAATACAGAAATGAGGTGAAATATAAACCAGTAGAGGGGGGTGGGACAGGAGGAGCTCGATAGGGGTGCAGTGATAAGTGGAGGCCAAATATTTCATAGACAAAATCACAGAGGGGTGTTGATGCTCGTGATGCTATCTAAAGGATGTGCTAATGGGGACATTAAGGGTAGCAAGCAGGACAAGCTAGTGGCAGATGGCCCTAGTGGGGGTGGGGTGGGGTGGGGGGAAGGGATCAAAATTGTCTAAAAGGTGGAGATGAAACAAGAGGTCAAAATAAATTTAAAAATAAATGAGAAAAGAAAAAATATATTTGTAAAGAAAAATTATAAATTAATGGAAAAAGGGGGTGGGGATGGAGGAGAGAGTTAATCTCAACAATTTCAGATCATGAACACGCTACTCCATCCCCACCCCCTTTCTGATTCCGATTTTTCCAACAATTTAAAAAAATTTTTACAAATTTATTTTTTCTTTCCCCACATATTTTTAAATTTATTTCAATTTATTGTTTCACCTCCACCTTTTAGCACATTTTGATCCCTTCCCCCCCACCTCACTCCATACCCACTAGGGCCATCTGCCACTTGATTGACCTGCTTGCTACCCTTAAGGTCCCCATTAGTACATGCTTTAGGTAATATCACAACCGTCAACACCCCTCTGTCCTTTTGTCTATGCCATCTTTGGCAGTCTCTTCCTGTCATCCACCTATCGAGCTCCTCCTGTCCCATCCCCCTAGACCAGCTTACATTTCATCTCATTTCTATATTTTTTAGTTCTGATGAAGGGTAATACGGACTTGAAACATCAACTCGATCCCTCGCTGCAGATGCTGTCAAACCTGCTGAGATTTTACAGGTATTTATACATATGAAATATAAGCTGGTTGAGTGGGGTGGGACAGGTAGAGCTGCATAGAGGGCCAGCGATAGATGGAGGTAAAGAAGAAATTGCCAAAGATGTTGTAGATAAAAGAACAGAGGGGCCTTACTGATATTAACTAAAGAATGTGCTAATGGTGACAATAAGGGTCAAAAGCAGGATGAGCAAGTGACAGATGGCCCTAGTACATGGTCTTTCTGCCTGCAAAGGGCAGTGCCCAGTGTAGCATCACATGCAGCTTCAAGCACCTATAGGTGAGCCAGGATGCAAGCCCGAGTGATAACCCAAAATTGGTTGGCATTGCAATTCTGAGCAGGTTTGGGAAATGATGTAGAATCCTGCAATCACTTCTAATGTTGAACACTGTGGTTTGAATTTTGGGGGGGGAAAGGGGTCTGGATGGATATGGTCAGTAATTTGCCTGTTACAAGCAGCTGGAAAGACATGTGCTTGATACGATCCGCCAGTTTTTTGGGAGGAATGGCCAACATACCAAGCATCACACTGGCACAGTCATTCATATGCCACATTACTCATGTGAGAGGCAGAACATATTTTTTGGCTTGACAGCAGCATCCTGTTAGTGGTGAATAATACTAAAAATAATGATAATGATAAAATGGTATTAATAATTATATTGATAGTATTAATAACAACAGTAGTAATAATAACGATAATGATGTTAATAATATCAATAATAGTATTAATAACAAGAATACTGATAATAGTGATAATAATGATGATAATGATAATAATGATGATGATAATAATACTAATTCGGCATCAAATTGTAAATAAAGCCAAAAAATAGTTATGGGTACAGATATTTCCATCAGATATCTCTCCAAAGGAGCCATCATATAAACGAAGGGCAGCATACCTCGGATCTCAGGGACTGCAAACATGAGTAGATAGAATAGTAGATGTTAATGCTAGTTGGTCATTCATTTCAATATTTAATGAAAATAATCATGCTTGCATTTTCAAGACTATTAAAACAATGCTCATGGATTTCCCTGGCATTAAAGCTTGAATGATATGACTAAGTTTTTATGATTCGCAGTAAAAGCTACAAGTCATGTGGGACAACCAACTGAATGCATGTGTTATTTCTATGGATGTTTTTCCATTGGCTAATCTATTCAATCCGCTTTACTTGCATTCTGAAGTAGTACTAATGATATCTTAACATTTAAAATGTTAACATTGATAATATTATCCTTATATAGAAAAGAGGCAGTAATCGGTCATTAATTATGAGCTGTGGATATGCAATGGACCGACATTAAAGTCGAATGTCTTTAATATCAGGTAACCAGTTGTGACTTTATACCAAGGTGTGAAAAAATGCCACTCACATATAAGTATTGGCTGGAGAGCATTTGTTTACTAACTGCTTCCTGTACATGATGAATCTTTATAATTGGTGCCGCCTCCTCCACTAACAACAAGGCTATATTCGTTTATAAAACAACCATGCACGGGAAAGTGTTGCGGAGTGTTTCTGATCACTAACAGGGGAGAGTTTTGATTCAAATGCTAAGTCCATCCATTACAAAACTTATTTTGCATATTTTATAAGCTGCTAATAAAAAAAACTTGTCTTTAGTTAACAGCTTCTAATTCATTACGGTACATGTTGCAAATTACAATCAGCTAACGAAACAGCAAAATATGTTCCCAGTTCTCCATAATAACACCAGACGCGTATATTCCCCAGAACCATAGTATCAACAAGAAAATGTGTTTATTTTGAAAATGTAAGGTAACAAGACGTCCTGAGGTGCCTACGCTGGAGCTTTATCAGAGACAAGTTGACACAGAGACAATTAGGGTAGCTAAGCAAAGCCATGGACAAAGAGGTAGGGGTTTCTTCCCTTAGTCAATGGTCCAATCGCCAAATGGAGAAATGAGAATTCAGAAAGAATGTGTCAAGGAGTTGAACACAAAGCATAATACTAGCTTAAGTAGTGATCTAGTTAGGCGCTAAGTAGCACACAGAGGCCGTATCTACTATTTATCGGATCAGTTGAAGTTGCCTTATAATATATAGTCTAATTTGCCGCACACAGTCTAATCTGCTGATCCCAGTCGTCCAGATCCTTATCTTTCTTTTGAAATATCCAAATATTTATTGCGTAATATGACCTCCATTATATTCATATCATAATCATCAGCAGCATGATTATTATCATTAACACCAGTAATATCGTCATCACCATTGTCATCATCACCATCAACTTCTGCTTCAAGGTCTCACTTTCATTACATTCAGCAAAGTAACGCTTGTGTGATGACACGGCTGATGACGTGTGCCAAGCAGACCAAATCCAGGGAAATGTGGTTTTGTCTATCACAACGGTTTTGCAATTTGTATTTATTGCGAGTTGCGAGCACTGAATTCAGAAGTAATAGGTCCACTGAGGCTTTTAGAGCTTTTTAAAAATTAAATTCAAATATTTATTAAAAAAATAAAAGATTTCGAGCACATACATAAGACTACAAATTACTTACTATTAAAATAACCCTTAAAATTCCTAATTAATCTGACTCCCAGTTGCACTCTCTTTAAGGCAATGGTCCAAACATCGATTTTAGATTTTAAAGAAATCCATCAAATTAACGTAATAAGCTGGAGACTGGAATTCCAAATGGCTATTCTGCAGCTTCAATTCCAGTCGACAGCAGACTTATGAACAAATACCATAGGCTTCATTAAGGCTATTTCACACTCTACTTTTAGACCTTACAAGGTCTTCTCCTCCCACAAAGCCTTTCATACTCTTGTATATATGTTTCTCTCTTCTTGATATGTAAATATTATTGTTTCACATTTCTTTGAAACTTTAGCTTCCTCATAATGTAAACATTTTCATGGTGCCAATTTTGCCATTAACCCTTGGGAAAAATTTTTTAAAAAATTCCTTGGCCTTGTTTATCTGGTTATCTGTAAACAGACTAAAATCCCCTTGAAATCCAAATCTCCCCTCATCTATCTATTAGTCAAACACAGAGAGACCCATCTATACTTATACCCATAAACCTATATTATGATAAATCGGAAAAATATTATGAAAATTACACTTTCATGGCAATCGATCAGTAAGCGTCGATGGTAGCTTATTGGTGATATCACTGGCGTAGCAGTTTATGCTCTGGCAGAAAGGGTTCACATAGTAGCTTATATGCTTAGAATGTAAGTTATGCAACATAAATATGGAGTGGCACCTTAGTAATTGTAACCATGAATTTCTCATGGCATTTTGTTGAGAAAAGTAATGTGCCTTACATCACATCAGCGGCAGAACAATGTGGCTGACTGCTACCTGTTATCAAAGGCAATCAAGGTATGGGAACAGGCACTTGTCAGTAGCACCCACATCCGCTGAAAATATATTGAAAGAAACATCATTTGATTTCGAATCTTATCTTTCAAAAAATGTCTTCTAGTTGGTGGACAATGGCTTAATGAGCAACAAAGGGACGTCAGCAGCTCTCCAGCAGAGCGGTTATACGTTACGTAATGATGAAATAGCATAGATAATTACTACACAAATTCAATTGGACAGCCTGATTAAAGAAAACAATCCTCATCACTTGTAACAGTAACACTGGTATCTCCCTGGATAAATGTTGAGCCAATTAACGGTCTGGAAATCCGCACAACAAATCCTGAAGTGAACGTAAGCAAGTTGCCAGATGACCAAACATCTGGAATAAAACCTCTCATCAAACAGCTACGTGTCTCCTGTTCAGATCCCTGTTTTATTGCCCCTCAGTTCGTTTCTCAATTGAAACTATAAGAAATACTAAAGGGTGGTGTTAGAGGGGGGCATGATATCCATTGTTGCTGACAATATTGATTTGATTTTTAAAAATGTTGCTTATTCCCCTTAACACTGAAAGTCGATTGACAACATGTCATTAAAAAATCGAGGTACAATATTAAGTAGCATTGTAGATCGGCCACGCATCATTGTAAGACTTTATTTTTGTGAGGTATATCTTCGTTGAAGAAAGAAGTGGAGTGTCCAACTCTTTGGACTCCAATACTTTTGTTACCTTGTCCATGTTTATGTTATGTGTAGAAATCGAAACACAGCCTTTCAAATTTTTTGGGAAAATAATCTCAAATGTTCTTAATTGTGGCGATATTAAACACAAGCATTTTTTTTTCTTCCCAGCGTTTGTTAACAAACAATATTTGAAGTATTGTGATGGCATTTTGGCTCCCTGTGTGGAGGCGTGTTCACAATGTCCCAGTATTGCTGCAATTAAACCGAGTCGAGGTGAAAATTGCTTGTTGACTGTTATTCACAATTTTGTTTTTGGCAATAATAATCCATGTATGTGTATGTATGTGTGTATGTATGTATATGTATGTATGTGTATGTATGTGTGTGTATTTGTGTGTGCATGCATGTGTGTATGTATGTATGTATGTATGTGTATGTGTGTATGTATGTGTGTGTATGTGTATGTATGTAAGTGTGTGTATGTATGTGTATGTAAGTATTTGTATGTATGTGTGTGTATTTGTGTTTGCATGCATGTGTGTATGTATGTATATGTATGTGTGTATGTATGTATGTGTATGTGTATGTATGTATGTAAGTGTGTGTATGTATGTGTATATGTGTGTGTATGTATGTGTATATGTGTGTGTATGTGTGTGTGTGTGAGTGTATGCTTATATGTTTAAGGAAGAACGGCAATAGGCAGGATAAAATACAATTCTAAAGGGGGTGCAAGATCAAAGTGTGCCGGGCCTGATGTGCAAAAATCTTTATCTCGAGCTAGGCTAGATTCCAGTGCTTAATTATGGTCACAGTACTTCAGAAATGATATGAAAGCATTACACAGGGTAGCGATAAAAGAATAGTCCCAGGGACAGCACCTTCAGTTTTGTGGACAGTTTGAAGAACCTGGGCGAGTTCTCCAGCGAGAAGTGCAGATTGAGAGGAGAGCTGATAGAAGTGCACAGAGCCACCAGGGAACTGGACAGCGTAGACGGGGACAAAACGTTCCTCTTGTCTGAAATTGGCGGGATCCGGAGGACACCAATTTATACTGATTGTTAAAGGAGCCAACAGAAACACAAGGGGGAAAAACTCTTCCTTACATACACACACACAAATTGGATTTGAAGTGCACTGAATGAGGGATGTTAAATTATGACTTTCAAAAGGGTATTGCATGCGGACTGAAAGCGAGGAGCTGTGCTGAGCTGTGGTGTACCGTGAGGGAGTAAAACCAGCAGTGATGGCTGAATGGGTGCTATCAGTGCTGTAACTAATCTCTGATTCCATTATTTTTGGGAGGCGTTATCCATTATTGTATTTTGCTTCCGCCGCCATGTAAAGCTCATCCCGCCTCTCGTTCTTCTGCGAATTACGTTAAATATGTGTCACTTGGTTAAAGGCCCATCTGATGCTGGGAACACATCGTGCTCACTTCCTCCATCAAAACTCTGCTGAGTTTGAACATGCCTATTAGTTCAACCCATTCAGCTTTCTCCCAGCGTTAAACATGTCCAATTTCTAATCAATCCGGCAACTGAATTTTGAAACCCTGCAAACCTTTACAGGTAATCTGCTCTACCCGTTTCTAAAATATTGAAATGCTGGCAAAGTGCGATGCCCAGAATTGGCCACAACGATTCAACTGGCGCTCATTAATTGGCAGATAAAGAATTAGTATAATTGATTTACTTCATTAAGCACCTTTTCCAAAAGCCTGGCAGCTCTATGTTCTATTTTTTAAAGAAACTCCTGAATGTGCCTCGCCATTTTGATCATTGGAATCTTTAAATGGGATCGCTCACAGCATAAGCAAAACAGGAGGGAAAATGTCAGGCATGTCAGTAAATATTAAAACAACACTTGAATGGCTATGATACAGAGGGAAGGAACAACTTCTAATTAAATCAAATTATGTAGTCGAGGGTAATTTCAAGGCTGATACTCATCAAAGAGATGGCATAAACTTACCAAAATGTATTGAGGATAATTTTACAGCTCGAAGGTTTTAATATGATGGGTTGGATAAGAAAACAAATATGTCTCTTCACAACTAAAATTATTTCTATTTAATTGCAGTTTGATAGCACGATCGACTCGGCCAATCCAACACTTTCACATTCAGAGCCACAAAACCCTTTAAACAGAGCGGAATAAACTAACGGTTCCAGTGTAAAATGGCGACAGCATCAAAGCAGCTAGGCTACGCCAGTTTTTACCGACTTACATAATTAATCGTAGAATTAATCAGGAAATCCTGCTATCCATTTATGTTGGGTGCCGCTGCTGAGCTACAATGTATGGTATTTATTGTTGTTCACTGCTTGGGAATGAATACTGGCACCTGAACCCAGAAGCAGAGTGTCGCATTAATATGAAACTCCAAAACCGAAACCGACAAGGCGAAGTGAAATTCACATAGCGTCCCTTTTGTCACCTCAGCGGTGTGTGACTGCTAACTGCTCCATAATTCACCACCTGTTCTATGTGGCGAAGTGATTCATTATATCGTTTGTGTCGTTGGTTTGGTTTTCCCTCTGTCGACATCGTCAAATGGTTTGATCATTTCAAATAGATAGCTTCTTTATTTTCGACCCTGAATCTATTTGTTTACCGTACCAAAATCTAACCTAACCTACCGGAGCACAGAACCACGATGAAAACAATCAAACAGATATGTTGCTGAAATATGGCTGGAGTTTGCTCATTTTTAGGTGCGTCTTATCAATGCCTGTCAGTTACACTGTTATCTACATATTATAGCAATAAAAGCTGAAACTAAAGGATTTTTTTCTAAATGAAATGCTTATTACTTTGCTCCCTAATTTTATTAATTGATGGGAAAATGTCCTTCCCACACCACAGCAGACAGCTAAAAGCATCAAAATGATTATGCTTCAAGCACTCGTTCTCTCAGTTGTAAACAAAATTTGTTGGACTTCTAAATATTTTGCACTTGTTACATGTGATGATAATGTTGATTAACAAAGTGTTATGGCACAGCAGACGGTAACTGCTAACATGCTCAAATCCAATAGAGAAACTTGAAAGCAACTGCCACAACTATTTTGCAATTTGGGCTTTTATTTCGAGGTGCGTGCTTTAATCCAGTAGTAATAAGTCCACCGATACTTAGAGGTTTTTTTTTACAAAACTAAATTAAACATTTATCAATAAAATAAACAATATGAAACATACATAGGTCTACAAATTAATACTAACCCCCAGTTACACCGTCGTTAAGACAACAGTAAAACACTTTAATTTTAAAGACCCAGGCAAAGTAACATGATTCTTTGAACAGTCAAATTCAAATTGAGTTTTCTTCAGTTCAGTTCGTGTAGACAGCTACTTGAGGTTTAAAGGCTGAACCCTTGTTACACACTTGTTAGATCTTAGAATTCCTGCCCTTACACACAGCTTTCTCTCCTTTATATATGTTTTCCCCTTTGAATGCAAACTCCCATTGTTTCACTATGCCCTTGCACTTTATTTCCCTAATCAGAAAAACTTAATGTAGTACCAATTTTACCAGTAATCTTTGGAGAAAAAAAAACACGCTGTTTCTTAATTTATCCTGGTTTGGTGAGACATTTCACCCCCTATTTCGAATTTCAAGATACTGTGGTTTAAAAAAGGAAATGATCCCTTTTCAACTCACATTCTAAAACTTCATCCATCTTGGCCTATTTAACATTTGAAACCAAGCTTCACTTCTTACATCAAAGACTTCAGACCAGCTGCCTTTAATTCAATTAAGTCATTCACAGACACACACACATACATTGAAACAGACCCCACCTTTGCTCTGCTTTACCATAAATTCCAAACAACATGATGAACATTATTATATATTCCTGTCAAATGAAAGACAAGCCATGTTGCTTTCGCGAAATATAAAGCAGGTTATTGTTAGAATGCACCCAACACATTGCATGGCGTTGGTGTAACATCACTAAGCATGCAATCCAGAGGCCCATACCAATACTCCTGGGACACGGGTTCAAATATACCATGTTCACCCATGAATAATTAAATGCAATTAATTAAACATTGAAATAAATTGGATTTAAAATCCGAGTCTCCTTTGGTTTACAGCATCCGCTGTTCCAATGTGGTCTCCGCTACACCGGGGAGAGAAAATGCAGACTGGGTGACAGATTTGCAGGCCTCCTCTGCTCTGTACACAAGCATTACCCACACATTCCTGTCACTGGCCATTACAACACTCCACCCAGCTTCTCATGCCCACATGACCGTACTTGGCCTGCTGCATTGTTCCAGTGAAACTCAAAGCAAACTGGAGGAACAGCACCTCATCTTCCGACTAGGCACTATACAGCCTTCCCGACTGAACATTGAGTTCAACAGCTTCAGATCATGAACTCCATCCTCACTCACTTTTCAAATCCGCTTTTTTTCTATATTCATTTTTATATTTTATCCATTTTTATTTGGTTTGTATTCATTTATCCCGTGGTTTGATCCCCTTTCTGCACCCTCCTTCTATCCCATTTTCTATCTTTTATTTCCCCACCACTGCCACCATCCCATTCCCTGCAAGGCCATCTGTACTTGTCCATGTTGTTCTTTCACACAATGCTACCCTAGTTCTTCTATAATCACATTGTGTTTAATTGTCTTTCCGCCACTATCAGCACCTCTTTCAGCACTAAGCTCTAGCATTAACACGCCCTTTGTCCTTTAGTTCATGACATCTTTGTCAAACCCTCCTTTGTCCCCACCTATCGCTGGCCTCTATCCAGCTCCAACTGCCCCACTACCTTTAACAGTATAAATTTCATCACATTTCCACGTCTCTTCAGCTCTGAGTAAGGGTCATCTGGACTCGAAAAGTCAACTCTGTTCCTCTCTCCTCAGATACTGCTAGACCCGCTGAGCCTGTTTTCAGAATTGTCTGTTCTTGTTTCAGATTTCCAGCATCCGCAGTGTTCGGCTTTTAACTCCATGTTTCACTCCCTACATTCTGGTTCCTACCCCAGGCTGTGCACCGAAAAGGCTTTGATCAGAGACAAAAAACCGTATCCTCTGTGACTGTGACAGTGCCAAACGATCCCAACCTGTCCCGCCCTTCACGCCTTCTCCCACACCCCCTCCCCCAGCCCTATACCAAGTCTCGAGGAGCCGTCAGCAACGCTTGTCATATGTGACCACATAATCCTTCTCCAACAACATCCCACTGTCCTACAGTTCCAAGTGACTGCATCGGCTCCATTCATGTCGGTCCAATGCAAAGTGCCCTTTTATGGGGTTGCCAGAGTTAATCGGATAAACAGCCAAAGGCGAAATGAGGAGGTTTTTGTTTTACAGAGCGTTCTTAAAATGCAAACGTGTGGAATCAAATCAGATGGGTGCTTTAATCAGGTTGCTTCAAGAGGGCTACTCGCAAGGTTCCGCGGGCAATGTTATGGCTTCGATATTGGCCTCAGTACCTACACCTCCTTCTGTTCTGTGTGATTCTATGAACAGCTTTAACACAAGAGTACGTTCCCCGAACCACTATCTTTTTGCATGTATATGCCGGGTCTTGCCGTCGCTTCAACCGCAGCAATGTGCTAGAAATGATAACTGACTGGAAACAATTTTAAATTTCGGCCAAACATTTGCCTCTAAACATTGCAAATTTTAAAAGTAAAATCTTGTTCAACTGTGTTTAAAATCCGGTAAGAAACGTCTGTTCATGCTCTGCTTTCTAAAAATAGGCTGTGTCGATGGCAAGGCAGCAGTGTCTCAAACCAAACCAACACACGCCCACACAGAAGTTCAGAAAATCATCCACACACACACACACACACAATCACTCAAACACACACACGCACAATCATTCAAACACAAACATGTACACACACACAATCACTCAAATAAACCCACGCAATCATTCAAACACACACACACACACACACACACACACTCTGACACATACAGATACAGAAATGCAAACAAATACAGACAGAATACAAAATATGTCGAGGAGACGAATAACATGAAAGTGCTCTATACACCATTAACTTGCATCTCTACTCATGGACATTGACGCCCATTGCCTTTGCAATACTTGGTAGTTCACTGTGCGGATCTGTTGATGTCCGTTGCAGTCGTCACGTAGGCGACTATTTTAGTTAGCCTCATCTGAGAGCTGACTTCCTGTTCACTGATGCCTTGATTTTTTTGTGTAAAAACACGCCTTTTAAAAAATACGCCAAACATTCGATGAAAGCAAGCCCTGACGGCAGGCAATAACGAGTGAGTAAATTGTTCATATGTATGAAGGTTGCATTTACTGTGATCCAAAATCTATAAAGGATCTTTCTTTTTTCTGAGGTAAATGTAGAAAAGGTTTGATTATTTGATTGTCACTTTAATAATAATTCATCTGTTCTTTTCTTTTTATCGTGACAGAAATGTAGTCAAAAACTTTAAACTAATTGATTTTATAATTAATGTCATTTTAATGACTCATTAATCGTTTAATGTCATACCAGGACCTTCCTGGTCTGCCGCCTCAGCTGAATGTGAAAATCCCATTGCAAGGGAAACCTATCATGTTCAGGTCGAACATTTTCCCTCAATCACCATTACTGAAATAAATTTGCTTGTCAACCTCATGTTGTTGTTTGTCAGAGCTGGCTGTACCGGATTTCGTTGCGTTTCGCTTACATTACAATAAAGATAGCATTTATATATATGTGTGTGTGTGTTTTGCAACCCCTCTGTGCAGGCACGGGCTTGTGGAAAACACCGTTGAAAAACCCAACATCAATCCAATGCAAAATGACGTGGTGGGAAAATCTAGCAGGTCTAACAGCATCTGCGGAGAGAAAAGATACTGTTAACGTATAGAGTCACTATCCCTTTTCTTCGGAGCATTTGCGGACTCTGTGACATTGTTACATTTGCTACTTTCCACATGTGCGAAAAATCTAACCGCAGAAGCGGTGGTCATCCTGCTCTCGTATTCCTGAAGGCATATCCAATTCGGCCCGTTTCCCAGCAGTTACACCTTAGGTATACAAAGAACAAATAATGGATTATTATTTTTTCTTTGTATAACTTTTGTCTATATCTTCTTTCAAAGATATTTTTTAAATTTGCATCATACGTAGAAGCAATGTGGCTAAATATTTATACGTTTGATGTTAAGTTTCATATTCTCCCTGGCCAAATTTCCAAAAAACCTCTGCTCACTAGGCATCAAAATTCATGCCAATGCAAATTGTTTCTTGATACCTACCTTAACTTCGCATGCATCTATCAAATTTCCCTTTCTAATTTCCAATCTTGTTACAACAGCCGGTTCAATAACTTTTTTTTTCACACAAAGCTGAAAGTTTTCATTCACGGTAACAGTTCTTTACATATGATCCCACCTCCCTTCCCCCACCCCAACAAAACCGTGACATTCTTCCTCAAGTCTAATGAAAGGAACTGGAAGCGATAACCCAGCTGTTACATGACCAGTAAGTTTTTAAGGTTTAGCATCATGTCTGCTGTCGTATGCCATGTATAATGCCTCGGGCCTGGTATGCCTTTATCAGAGCCTCATCAGCTTGCCCCGCCAACTTCAAACTGCCCCTCCACAGGCGGACCAGCCCTCCTTTTGTGCACTTATTGAAAAGTGATGCCTTAACCCGCTGCTTTGCCGCATACTGCTGCTGCAGTTGGTACGCCAGCGAGCAAGTGTGATTATCTCGGACAAGCGGGTTCGAGTCCCACCATCGCATGAAGTTTAAACCCAATGAAAATTGAAAGTCTAATGATATCTACAAAGCTATTATTGTAAAAATGCAACTGGTTCACTAATGCCTTTCAGGCAAGGGAACCGGCTGCACTTACCTGTCTCCAGAATCACTGTGCAACGCTCTGAACGAAAGCAATAAATGCTAGACTCAGCACCGCCAAGAACAAATAAAATGTTTTTTTTTTGTATATACACCTATTGGAAACATTTCATTGTTTTTATTTTCATTCTTTTACATCTTTCCAGCAGATATTTATACCAAATGGATTCGAGGAAAAATGTTCTCTTCTTGTGTAAGTACTTGAAAATTATCTTCCAGTGAATTGATGGCCTTCGGGGGTGTGATATCAAACAGATAATCCCTGGTGTTGCTCACTTGTTTCACCATTTCTCAGATGGTTGTGGTGATTTACTTTCATGAACATACACGGAGTTTCTTAATGTTAATGATCATTTTGCTGTTTTGTATTGGAAATAGAGTTGTTACTACGTTATGACCGATGCCGTTGGTAAAGCGGAGTTATTTAAAAATCCCAAAGGAAAACTTCTAAAAACTGTCATAACCTATAATTTTAAATGATATGTTTGAGATGAGACTCTGCAGTCAGGAAACATACCATTAGATCTGGAGGCTTTAAATTGAACTAAATGAAACATTACTGTTAATTTACACGGGTTAAAATATATATACGCATGTCTTCAAATTATGCTATCATAACGTATAACAAATTCTCAAACTAATTCCATTAAAGCAACAACAACTCATAGGCTTAACCAAACACCAGGCAAAACATTTCCACCTTACGAATTCTAAATGAGGTTCCTTTCACTTTGGCTCCTGTGGAGATAGTTGGAGGCTTGCAGCTGCCTTATGATCTTACATTGCCTCTGCTCTGCACGCCCGAAAACTACTGAAGTTATACCTACCACTGCCCATTGAATGTTAATTCTCATTGTACCAGCAACCTCTGAACTAAACCTCTCTAACAATAAAGCCCTTTTAATAGTACCGATTTTATTAGTAATATAGGCACTTGCCATGGTATCTATTACCTCGGTAATATTTGTCACTCCACTTCTTGAATGCTCTATTCAGAACATGCAAATGCACGCTACTTCTCTGACATATCAAAAGTAGTACACACCAAAGCACCCAGACTAGCTGACTTTAACCCAATTAAGATACATCTACAGACCAAACCTCTATGTTAAAAGAAAAATATTTTCCAATAATATTATATACATTAACGGCTTCATGACAACTATATTTCATTAGTATTTTGTGAAATGTAGTTACACAAGGGCGCTGCATGTTATGAGAATTGCTCTCTTTTTGATATTTTCGGAGTTGTTATTTTTGACGTTAATACAGCTACTTTTCCCCCCATTCATTTTAGTGCTGCTGCCTGGGGGCTGTTTTGTTCTTTGCAAAGGTCAGTAACAGTGCTGTTCGTCAGGCCGATGTCTTTTTACAGATCTCCTGTTGCCAAATTCTTGACATTGACTTTAACTCATAATTGATTGTCTCGGCCAATGGCATGATCGATTATTTATGAAAGATGCTAACTGCACAATGAAGTTCTATTCGTTTGGTTGTTATTGCTTCATTAATATTGCTTTATAATCATGTTTTCCCAACTATTTGTTATAATGCAACTAAAGGGGGAATCGTTCATTATTAATCGTAATTATATTTGGAATAATGGTAATCGTAGTGTTATTTTGATGATAAGCAACTTCTGATTGGGAAACCAAATAAAGCACCGGTATCACTGCGGTTTTGAGATACATTGAAACGTGTTATACGGCCATGCCATGCTGTCTACATTTTCCGTGTAAACAGTTCCCCAGCGCAAAATGATATTGGAGTGAATCGTGATTCCCTACATTGCCTTAGCCTCCCAATACTGGAAAGCCTGTATAGCGTGCATTAAATTCACTCTGACTAATTAAGTAGAAAATCTAAATCGTGCTTCAGCCTGTCTGTTGATTAGATGCCAATGCTGTGATATGACCAACGTTTGTGTTCAAACAGAACTCCCTACTCGATCCACGTAATCTTTGCTCTAGGAGTAGCCATAACGCAGAGTCGTCATATTTGGGATTTGTTTGAATTTAAGCTCTGTTGTCGGTTATGACCACACTTTTCTTTTTTTGCAAAGCGAGCTATTGCCCTTAATAAATATTTAACTATCAAAATTTCAGCTGATACTGATTATTACCCGAATATTTGATGCTTTAAAAGTAAACTTTCAATGCCTCAGCAGTATGCCCATTGCCTGCTAAGAAGTGTTGAGTTTGGATTGAGTGTTCAATTGATCTTCTTGGTTTAGAAAATTAAACTTGGGGCGGAAGCTCAATGAGTCCTCCTTGACAGCTTTCCTTGTAAAATGCAAAACGTCATTTTGGCCTGACATCCTATTTGTGGCGAATACCACTCGTGTTGTTACTGCATAGTAGCAGAGTGGAATGGCTAGCTTCACCTGTTGCTCACGTTTTTGAGATATCTTGCCCTGCCAGGGAAATCTGAGGTAGACTCAAAGCCAATTGACGATTTTCAGTCTGGTTGGCATTGTGGCACGATTGTCTGTACTGGAATCTACATTCTTTAATGCACGGGGCCCTGATATTTGCAGACGGAGGGGACATGTACACATATTGCCCCTGTTTCCGCTAAGCAAAACATGTGACAGACATTCGCCGGCTTATTGATCTGGAAAATGCCTTGGCCAATCAGGGACAAGCTGTCTGATTTAAATACTAAGCAATTTTTGGCAGTAAATTGTCAGCCATCATCGCTGGTGCATTCTCCATGGCAACTACGCTTGCCAACTTATCAGCACTCTCTTCACACAGCGTGTAAATTGTTATTTCCGCCTTACCTTGATATTCTTACGATGTGTCCTGATGAGTGCAATCCGAAAAGATTCGACATGTATCGTTTATCGGCATTACTTTACTTTTCCCTTTGCTTTTCTAAGTTTCCTTTATGTAGTCCTTGTTTTTTAAACCATCAACTTGAACTTCAATTGGCACATTAATTCCAGGCGCTCCAATGGTTATCCCAAACCTCCCTCGAACTTGCTGCACCTCATATAGAAAGCATCTTTCGCACCCGCATGTAGATAAGTAATATCCAGCACCACTTACCCTGCCTCCCACCCACCCAAGCACTGCCAGCCCCACTCCCGGGCCAGAAAATCCCCATGATTCACTGCAGGATGCTCCAGCTCAACAGCAGGTGTTTTCAGACGCCTTAGGCCTTCATTGCAAAGACACAGTGAATTAATTACTCTATTTATGGGGAAAGGGGGGAAAATTTACAATGCATTTCTCCAGAAAGAGCCTGCTTAGTAAATACAAATCTCACCGTATCTGACATTTTCCTATATTTTGAAACTGGGCAACACTTTCTTGTGATGCAAAGACCTATATTAATGCACTGCGACATTGCATCCGCTTACTCATAGAAATGAGCATGTTCTAGGTCATACGAATGCAATGTTTTCTTGATATAACTTTGGCTTAAATATGCACATTGGATGTTTTCGTGAAGGTCAAAGTAAGTCGAGGATCGCCTTGGATCCACCGTCGGAAGGATTTGTTAAAGGTGAACGTGTCAATATTACGTGTACCCTTGATTCTGGGTGTGGAACAGCATTGGTATCCGTGTATAGATACGCTGAAAATCAACATCTTATTAAAGCTCGAACCACAGGTGATCAATGTTCTTTCAGCATCGAAATTGAAGTAACTAATACTTCAAGTTTCACCTGTGTCTACTTGCTATCTGATTCCTTCAACGCGACCAACTCTTTCCGGAGTGACCCCGTGACTGTTAGAGCACTCGGTAAGCTTTTGGAAGATTTACATAATGGAAAAATACATGGAAACTAATTAATCAGTGATGGTCATAGTCTTGACGATATCTTATTGTGAATCAGATTTTAACGTCATAATTAGCGAAAACTTACCGCAGTTCAGAATATAAACCTTATTTTATTATTATTCGGTCCATCTTCACTCTTGTTTAGATTGCAATTTTAAAACAACTGTTTATTTTAAGTCTGAACATCGGAGTTAAATGCTTGGCAGTAACTCAATATGAGGATTATATTTTGAACAGTATTATTTAAAGATCACGTTAGTAAATGTCGATTGCTCTATTTTTCCCGTGAATGATTCCAGGGAGTTTATATCTCCAGACCTTTATTTAAAAGACTGTTCTCTACACTCTGAGCAACTGAGGGATTGTTTCCAGAAATTTCCATCTGCACTTTTCTCTTTTTTTTAACAACTATAACCACTTTTTATTTTCCAATTTTGCCTATCCTTCTGGATTCATTTGTCCCAATGAAATAACTAAGAGTAAAAAGTGAAGTGATTCAACATGAACACCATGCTGTTTAGTTTGCATTGACTCAAGTATCTGTCCATTGTTCAACTCAATTTTCCGTGCGCTTTTCACAGATCGCCCGAGAACTCCGACAATTGCGTTGAACAACCGTTTCCCGGTGTTGGTTACCGGACAAGTGGCCAAGTTGACCTGTGCTGTAAGTTCTAAGTATTCATGCGCCCGGCTGTGCTTGCATAGGAACGGCGAAGGGATGATCAATAAAACAGTTCAGAGTGACGACAATTACCACACCGCAAACTTTACATTCCCACCAACAGCTTCTGCATATTACACATGCAGCTGTGAAATGCGAATATCAGGAAAGTGGCTGAACTCAGAGCAGAGTCAACGGATCGATGTTACTGTGATAGGTAAGGAGGTGGTGCTCATTCTTAACCAATATTAACATTGCATGGGTTTCCTATAGATTGAAGTTGAGATTTCAGTCGAAAAGTGTAAATTCCTCTCAATATCGGTCTGGAATTCGCTGCCCAATTTGGTGGTAGGGGCATAAACACTAAACCCTTTTAAAAAGTATCTGGATCTGCATCTTAAGTGTTGTTAGCTGCAGCGCTATGGGCCGGTTCAGGAAGGTGGGATAGGAAAGGGCACCTGGGTGTTCTCGGGCTGACATGGACAAGGTGGGCCGAATGGCCTCCTTCTGTGATGTAATTTTCCTATGGTTCCATTGTTTCCGAGACTCATTTTTAATTTTAATTCCTGACAGACCACCCGCGGAAGCCGAAAATATCTATCAATCCGTCGGAAAATATTTTTGTGAAAGGTGAATTCCTTCGCATTACCTGCAGCGTCGATTTTCAATCTTCCGTTTATGGATTTTCTTTGTACTTCGACGGAGCGGAAATGTCCAGTCAGTACGAGGAAGGGAAGAGCCATTTTGCCACATTCCAAATACAGCAAAAGATCTCCGCCGGTTACACCTGTGTCTGCAAGATAAGTGTTTACGATCAATGGGAATCTTCCGTGCAGAGTGACAAGGTCTCCGTGACTGTAGTTGGTAACTGAAAAATTTTCGGCCTAAGATTCAATTCGAAACCGCGAATCAATTGCTAGCACTTTAAATTGCTTGTTTTCAATGACATTTAAACTCGATTTCATTCCTGTCTCGTTAAACCAGATCGTCCAGCAAAGCCGTCCATCCGGTTAAATGAGGCTGAAAGCGTTTACCTGAGAGGGGAAACGATCAGCGTAACCTGCCAGGCTGGAGGTCACGGTGCAATCAGTCAGTTCCGTCTGTACCAAGGCAGCGATGGTCATCTTGTAGCTCAGAGGAGCAAGACCGCTGGATACGAAGTTGCTTATTTCCCACTTGTAGCCAAGAGTTCGGGAGATTACTGGTGTGTTTACCAAACAACCATAGGAGGGCGCCTCATAGACTCCGAAAACAGTACAACTGTGCACGTCTCTGTCATAGGTGAGTCGAACAACATTTTGAAATTAGGTTACTGACGTTTAGGGACGAGGCAGGGGCATAGTGCTCTTAACACAGTGATCGTGTTCTAGGGTGTGGGTCCCACCACAGCATATGGTGACATTTGAATTCAGTTTTTGTAAAAAAAAAAAATCTGGCATTGAGAGTCTACTAATCAAACCATCATCATCAAAAAAAAAAAACAGAATTACCTGGAAAACTCAGCATGTCTGGCAGCATCGGCGGAGATGAGTGAATATTCGCAAAGTTCTGTGGAAGGGTCATGAGGACTCGAAACGTCAAATCTTTTCTTCCCCGCCGATGCTGCCTGATCTGCTGAGATTTGCCAGGTAATTCTGCTTTTGTTTTGTATTTCCAGCATCCGCAGTTTGTTTTTATATCTCTTTAAAAAGAAACAACTCGTTCACTGATGTCCTTCATGGGGTGATAGCTGCCATCCTCACTCGGTCTGGCCTACTTGTGACTCCGGACCCACAACAATGTGATTGACTCTTAGGTGCCCTCCGAACAAGGGCAATTAGGGGTGGGCAATAAGTGCTGACCTAGCCAGCCGCACCTACAATCCATGAACAAACAAATAAAATAATTAACATTTCCCATGAAAGTAGACAAATACCTACTCGCCCTAAAGCCATATAACCGTTTTTGAAGGAAGACCTTGCACTGATATGTAACGATTTTTGAGGACTCAACAACCGGTGTAAACAGAGGGAGCAGATCATTACATTTCGTGAAAGAGGTGAGGAGTTCCATAGCTTTCATCTTCCAATCAATGCCCCTTATCTCTCAGCACACAATCTGATACGTTATTAGATAAGGAACATAAGGTGTATGTTCTTTGTTGATGTGCAAAGAGACCTGGGTGTCCGTATACACCAATCACTGAAAGCAAGCATGCAGCTGCAGCAAGCAGTTACAAAGACAAATGGTGGTTTAAGCTTCATTGTGAGAGGACATTATAAGAGAAAGGAGCAAGGATGTCTTTTTGCAGATGTATAGGACCTTGGTGAGACCACAGCTGGAGTATTGTGTGCAATTTCGGTCTCCTTGCCTAAGAAAGGAGATACTTACCATGTAGAGAGTGCAGCGAAGGTTCAGCAGACTGATTCCCGGGATGGCAGGATTGTCTTATGAGGAGAGATTGGGCCGACTAGGCCTGTGTTCACAGGAGTTTAGAAAAATGAGAGGGGATCTGCTTGAACGTATAGCTGGACAGACTGGGTGTAGGGATGATGTTCGCTCTGGTTGAGGCTTTATAAAAAGGGTTCACAGCCTCAGGACTCGCAGTCCTGTCTGAACAGCCTCAGGATACGCGGCAGGACATTTAGGACTGACAAGAGGAGAAACTTTATCACTCAGGCGCTGGTGAACCTGTGGAATTATCCACTACGGAAGGCTAAGCATACCAAGTCACTGAATGTACTTCAGGAGGGAAGTGGTTGGTTTCAAAACTCTAAAGGCATCAAGGTGTATGGGGAGAGTGCTGGAGTATGGCGTTGAAACAGAGGAATATCCTTGATCATATTGCATAGCGGAGCTGGCTAGAAGGACCTCCTCCTGCTCTTATTTTCTATGTCTATGTCTGTAGCGGACAAATTGGGAAAAACCACCATGAAGAACTGTGCAGCTCTTTCGCAATGAGTGTCATCTGAAAAGTCTTGGGCGGCCTGCAACCCTTTAAGGCAGGAACAGAACCGGCAGGAAATGTTCGTCATGTTTGCAATTTATTGAGAAAAATATGTTACAAGTTTGTTAAGTTCTCTGGTGAACTATGTCAATAAACCTTGGCGGATTTAAACTTCAACTCGCATCATCATACCTGTGTCAAGTTTTAGACGGCAGAGTGCACAACTCTCTCGGAGCTTTGAGCTCTATCCTTCAAGTCTCTCTCCCTCTCCCACTCTCTGCCTTTGTTTCTTGCCATATTTGTTCTGCTTGTAGTGTTTGGGTCTGTCTCTCTGTCACGCGCATGACAGTCAGAAGGTACCCTGCATGTGGCTGTTATACAATTAGCCCCACCCCTACCCTAGTCAGCTTCAGATGGAGAGCAGTAACACTCAGTAAGCATTATGCATGGGATAAAGGTGGACAGAGAAACGGATTTTTAAAACATCCATGCATAATCTCTTGCTTTTCATTTTATGTATTTATGCGCTAATACATTATAATTAGCTGAGCTCCTGAAAAAAAAGGACTAGGGATATAACTGGGTATGGTATTTTATTGTTGAGCATGCCCATGGATAGACCTCTGAGCATTGAGTAGGTTAGCTAGAATCAATTGTGACGGCTCGGTAAAGCCATCTTCCTCCCAATCGTGCGTGTTCTAAGATTATTAAGTTACTGACAAGCATAATAATGGTTAAAATCTAACTTTATTCTTAGAAACGAACATCTAACATAATAGTATACAAACACTTGGGATTATTAAATATATTCGTTATAGAAAGTAAAATGGGATAACTTAGAAGGAAGGCACAGTATAGAAAAAGTCCTAAATTAGACCGGCTGTATGGGAACTGAAGTCAAGTTATAAAAAGTTTGTTCCTGTCTAACGATGAATAGTTTATGTTGCTGTTTCTAACCTTATATCTACATAAATAATTCCTTTTGGATCAAAGATAGTATCTCGATGACTTTCCATGCCATGGTTAATTACCTGGTAGAGAGAGACATCCACGTTCTATTCTGACACAGTTTTTCACAGACAGCCTTCAAGGCTTTGTGCTTTCTCTGCAAGCAATCTCTTTATAACTTGACTCAATGTTCTTACATTCTCTCTAATGTGGCAATTTTTTAATACTGTGCCACACTGTTAAGTCATCCCGTTTTACTCCTCGATTACGAAGAATATCTATTAACCTCAAGAGTTAGGGTACTGCAATGTTAGGTGTTAGTTTATTATAACAAACTTAGACTTTAACCATTATTATGCTTGTCAGTAACCTAATAATCTTGCCACTCCCACGATTGAGGGGAAGATATCATTACTGAGCCCTCACAGTTGATTCTAGCTAAACTAGTCAATGCTTAGGGGTCTCTCGATAGGCACACTCAACAATCAATTATCACACCGAGTTATATCCCTAATCCCTTTTCAGGAGCGCAGTTAATTCTAATGTATATTGTGCACATTAATACATAAAATGAAAGCAGCAGATTATGTATGGAAATTAAAACAAACAGTTCTCTGTCCACCTTTATCCATCGTACAGTGCTTAATGAGTCTTGCTCCTCTCAATTCTCCAGTTGTCTTAAACTAAATTCCATTTCACTTTAACTTTAATCATTTTGACCTTTACCAGTGCATTTAATGCTTTGCTGATTGTTTTAAAGTTAATTTCTCTCTGTAGAATGTGTCGGTGCCATGATGGATACTGTGCCTTAATTCTAGTGGCCTCGTTAAGCTCTCCCTGTCCTGCTGTTCTTCAAGAAGCTGTGCATGTCTGAGACCCGTTCTTAAGCGTATGGAACAATGCGTTTCTCCAAGTTAGTCGTTTCACATGTAGCTAATAACAGCGGCACGCTCACACCGGTATCCTAATATCACGTCAGACATTATCGTCCTTCAGGTGACCTTGCCGGGCGATCAAAGGTCTTTGCTTATCTCCGCCTGCCGAATGCCGATACCCTGGGTAGTGTCCAGCCAATAAAATTACATTTTCTTCATAAGGACATCGTCAAGGACACAAGTAGCTTCCACAGAAATCTAACAGATAACTCCCACAAACACCCATCTCCTTCAGTTTAATGCACATCAATACCAGTCGGTTATGTTCCATTTTAATGCATCCGCCCTGCTGAAACATTCTGTCTATACTGTGAAAAGTAATTGAGTGGTATGCGGGCAGGTAAATATATAAATGTTCAGGCGAGGTGTTACTTCCCTATATAACAGCCAAATTGAAAAGGAATTAAGAGAGAAAAGGAAATAACAGTAAATAAATGCATGAAACAAAATGGAGGCAGAGATTATCATTTCTATTCAGTTAAAGGCTGTAGAGAGCTCAGTCTAATGATAAAGTTCTACTCCCTGAACTTGTATTGAACTGCTTTGGAACACTATTGCAGGCCTACGACAGGAGCTATAGCCTGGGAGCAAAGCAATGAGTTCACAATTAGCTAGTAGTGGCTCCCCTGATGAACCACTGTGACATGAATCCTACATCATCGCGTTGTGTTTCTGAACAGAATTTCCAATGCCTAGCATCGCCACATGTAAATTAAGTCTTCTTTGTTCAAAATAGCTGCTATCACCCAGTGGATTACATTGAGCTGTTGTCTGACAATAATATAATCAGTTTAGTGTTGGGCCCAGTCATAGTGCAACAGGAGCATAACTTCATTCTGTATGGATCTCAACTATATTAACCTTTCATTAGCTTCTTGAATTGCTTCGAACCCAATTGAATCGTTATTTAACAAAGGGGGATTATTATATTATATAATGATTATTATTCTTAAATAAAATATTTCACTATTGTTCAATATTGAAATTTACATTCTTTTCCAGATATCCCAATAACACCAGAGATTTCTTTGAATCAGCTTTTCACTACAATTGTAAGGGGTGAATTGTTGCTATTGATTTGCAAAGCTCCCCCTCAAGATTCGGAGAGGACATTTTATCTTTATAAGGTGAACAACTCATTTTCATTGGCACCACCCATGAAAGTGAAGGGGAGATATTCGGCCACGTTTAACATCACTGAGGCAGTGTCTCCTGGGGTGGAACATTACAGGTGCAGCTATAGCACGAACGTTTCAGGTCGACTGCTCACTTCTGAACAAAGTGATCTCATGAGATTGACTATAAAAGGTGGGCGAATATTACTGTGTGCTTTTTGTGAAATAACACCCGTTTCAAAATATTTTTTTTTGTAGTTGGAAAGCCATTTTTGCTGTTCAATTTTTATTCCAACATGAATACTGTTTAATTTAATCAGTTACTTATATTTTTCAACACATTTTAAGAATTCTCCTTAATTTGCATTTCTGAATACAGTTATTCATTAGGCATGGGTGCATCGTGTTCCTTCTGTTTTGCAACTGCTTCATGTTCTATCGTTGGCCCATGTTCCACCACTAACCCGGTTCTAACTCTTTCGTGTAGTAAACATTCTCTCAAATTCAGTTAATTTTAGATGCCCCTTTGTCATTTTTCATATTATTTATCAATATACTGTAACGCCAAGGGGGGAAACAATGACTATTCATGCCCATGATCAGCATGACCTACAGGTTTGAGATGATTATATTTAGGAACAAAAGATCATAAGAGATTGGAGTAGGCCATTCAGCCCATCGAACCTGTTCCGCCATTCAATTGGACCGTGATTCACCTGGTTGTGACCTCAACTCCGCTTTGATTTCTGTGGCTGATTCCCATTGACTCCAATGTTGTTAGGGCCCCTTGATATCACACTCGGTCAGATGTGGCCATGATGTCAATGGCTGTCTCTCTCTTTCATTCAACTCTTTTCTGAATGTTTGGACGAAGGCTGGAATACGGTGAGGAGCTGACTTTCCCTGGTGGATTCCAAACCGAGCGTCAGTAAGCAGGTTGTTTCTGAGTATGTGTTGCTGGGCAGCACCGTGGCGAGAGTTTGCAGATGGAGGAGGTTCTAAAGGTCCATTTATTTTCCATTCATCCTGTCAAAGTAGACAAGTTCACAATTTTCAATGTTATACTCCATCTGTCCATTTTTTTCCCACTCACTTAACCTGCTGTACCTCTTTACAGACCTGCTCTTGACAATTTACTTTCCTACCAATCTTCGGGTCATCAGAAAATTTTGATACCATGTATTCAGTCACTCCATTCAAATAATTGATGTACAATGTACATAGGAGGGACCTCAGCACTGACACCGGTGGCAATCCACTTGTTAACGCTTTCCAGCCCCAAAAATTCTCATGCATCCCTTCTCTGCTCCCTGTTAGGTAAATGGTCTTTTCATCCATGCTAATATGTTAATCGCATACCATGCAATCGTATCTTGCATAGCAGTCTTGCATGTGAAAACTTGTCAAATGCCTTGTGGAAATGTACTTCACCACATAAACAGGTCCCCCTTAATCTGCCTTGCTTGTTACTTCTTGAGAAACTCCAATCCTGGAACTCCCTCCCTAACAGCGCTGTGGGTGTACCTACACCACATGGACTGCACCGGTTCAAGGGGCAGCTCATCATCAGCATCTCAAGGGCAATTAGGAATGAGGAATAAATGTTTCGCCTAGCCAGCGACGCCCACATTCCATGATTGAAGCTTAAACATAAAATGTTAAATACGAATTATCATTCATAAACCCATGATGACACTGTCTGATCAAAATTATAAGCATCTAAATATTCTGCTACAAGTGCCTTAATAATGGTAACTAGCAATCTCCCTATGACACACGTTAGGCTGGCTGGTCTGTAGTTTTCTCCTTTCTGTCTCCCTCTTATATTTACTAAACATGTTCCAGCAGTTATTTTGCAAAGCAATGCGACCCTTCCTGACTCTGAGAATTTTTCAAAGATCATAACCATTGCCTCTATCATCTCTATGGCCACTTCATTTAAGATGCTAGGATTAGAACAAACATTTTATGTTTTAACTTCAATCATGGTATGTGGGTGTCGCTGGTTTGGCCTAGCATTTATTCCTCATCCCTAATTGCCCTTGAGATGCTAGTGATGAGCTGCTCCTTGAACCGCTGCAGTCCATATGGTGTAGGTACACCCACAGTGCTGTTAGGGAGGGGGTTCCAGGATTTTATCCCTGTGGTGTTGGTAGACCCACAGCGCTGTTAGGGAGGTAGTTCCAGGATTTTGTCCCTGTGGTGTAGGTACACCCACAGCGCTGTTAGGGAGGGAGTTCCAGGATTTTGTCCCTGTGGTGTAGGTACACCCACAGCGCTGTTAGGGAGGGAGTTCCAGGATTTTGTCCCTGTGGTGTAGGTACACCTACAGTGCTGTTAGGGAGGGAGTTCCAGGATTTTGTCCCTGTGGTGTAGGTACACCCACAGTGCTGTTAGGAAGGGAGTTCCAGGATTTTGTCCCTGTGGTGTAGGTACACCCACAGTGCTGTTAGGGAGTGAGTTCCAGGATTTTGTCCCTGTGGTGTAGGTACATCCACAGTGCTGTTAGGGAGTGAGTTCCAGGATTTTGACCCAGTGACGGAGAAGGAACGGTGATAATTTTCCAAGGCAGGATGGTGGGTGGTTTGGAGGGGAACTTCCATTGGCGATGTTCCCATGTGACTGCTGCCCTGGACCTTCTAGATTGTACAGGTTGTGGATTTGGAAGATGCTGTTGAAGGAGCCTTGTTGAGTTCCTGCAGTGCATCTTGTAGATGGTACACACACTGCTGCTACTGTGCGTCAGCGGTGGATGGAGTGAATGTCTGTGGATGAGGTGCCAATCAACGGGCCTCTTTGTCCTGTTTGGTGTCAAGCTTCTTGAGTGTTGTTGGAGCTGCACTCATCCAGATAAGTGGAGAGTATTCCATCGCACTCCTCACTTGTGCCTTGTCGATGATGGACATGTTTGGGGAGTCAAGAGGTTAGTTACTGGCAGAAACATTCCCAGCCTCTGACCTGCTCTTGTAGCCACAGTATTTATATGGCTGGCCCAGTTCAGTTTCTTGTCGATGTTAACCCCCTGAATTTTGAATAATGGGGGATTGAGCGATGGCCATACATTTGAATGTCAATGGACAATTTTTATATTCTCTCTTGTTGGATATGGTTATTGCTTGGCAGTTGTGTGGCACCAATTATACTTACTGCTTATCATCCCAAACCTGGATATAGTCCAGGTTTTGCTGCATTTGGACATGGACTGCTTCAGTATCTAAGGAGTCATGAATGGTGCTGAACATTGTGCAATCATCAGCGAACATCCCCACTTCTGACCTTATGATGGAAGGATGGTCATTGATGAAGCTGCTGGAGATGGTTGGGCCGATGACGCACCCCTGAGGAACTCCTGCAGTGAAGGGATGTAGCCGAGATGATTGACCACCAAAAACCACAACCATCTTCCTTTTGTGTTTGGTATGACTCCAACCTGCAGAGAGTCCTGCCACCACCCACCGCCCTCCCCCAAACCCGTTTCGAATTAGGTCCAGTTTTGCTAGGACTCCTTGATGCCACACGGTCAAATGCTGCCTTGATGTCAAGGGCAGTCACTCTCACCTCACCTCTGGAGTTCAGGTGCTTTCTCCGTGCCTGAAGCAAAGCTGTGATGAGATCAGTGGCACTGCTGGAACGGAAACTGAGCGTCGATGAGCAAGTTATTACTAAGCAATGACTAAATCGAAAGATGGTAACAAGCACCATGTTTGCATCGACATTAGCAAGGTGGCACTTTGTTCTCTCAGAAGTTCACAGGAAATGGATTTTGAGACTAACCCTTTGGCTCAATTTCGAACAGAGCCAATTTTTAAAGACTTGCTTTTGATAGCATTAGTCCTGTCGTTAGATTACAGATGGAATAAAGGTACAATTTGTAGTTGCGCCTGTACAATAACAGTTCATTAGAATAGTTAGAATAACTATTAGTTTGAATTTATGCCCTGTCTTGCTGAAATGATTAGGCAAACAAAATGACTGAAACAACCGAAGTGAAAAATGGTGAAAGAAAATATAACACATGTCTTACAGATTTGCACAGTCTCAACAAGAGTTCATTCACGATGATTGTTGATGATTTTATTTGATATTTCGTTTTGCACTTATTTTAGACCGTCCCTTAAAACCGACCAGTCTATTGGAACTCCAAGGCCCTGCTACTGAGACTGGGCAAAATATTACCGTCAGCTGCATTGTGCCGAACACTTACCCCCCGCCCGTGACATTTTATTTCTACGCTAATTCTGAAGATCAGCTTCATTTGCCTCAAGTAACAAACAAGCATAATTACTCTGTCATCTATCTCACTGTACCTCGTTTACAAAGCAAGACTGGATATTACACCTGTCGATATAAAGTACAGATTGCGGGGAGATTGATAGAGTCAGAGAGATCTGATCCTCAGAGGCTGGTCCTATCAGGTAGGAGGTCGCCGATATAATGCAAATCCTTAATTATATGGTTCAATGCGCTATTGATAAATATTATGCTTCCTTTAAAAGATTTGTCAGTTCCCCACAATGCTGATTTTGGTTTATTAAGCAAGAATAATTTAAGGAAGTGTTGACGTCGATTGCTATTTCAGGCTTGTTTTTTTATATAACTATAAGTCAAGTGAAGTAAGTGTAGAAATGTAACAATACCAGGTTGTCAAATAGCAACTGTAATGAGCAGCCTGTCATCATCAGTTTGATCTCTTGATTTGAATATAGCCCACAGAAGCCTGCAATGAGTAGTTTGAATGCACCTGTGTCAGTCTCAGTTTGCGGCGTTACATTTATTTTAAGGACTTAATAATAAGTTGCCAATTTGCAAAAACATTATTATGTCCGCCTGCGTAACATTTTAGACTCTATTCCTCTCGAATTGTTACAGGTGGAAAAAAGATACACGTCCAACCTTTCCTGGGTTGTGCGGAACTTCTCTTTCTGCTAATCACGGTTTCGATATGTAGCCTGTGGATCAAAAATGCAGGTAATCAATCAATTGTTGTCAATAAGTTAGATGATTCAAATATGGGACTGTTTATTTCTGAAATCCGTTGATTGTGTTCTTATTGAACCCGTTGTCATGAAACGTCACTGCTAGCAAACTTACATCGCATTTAGAACACACAGGACATGCCCCATATTCGTGTGTCTTAAAAATCTACCCACGCTGTTACTTTCAACAAGCGTTAAGAAAATAAGTGATATATTCGTCTCCTGTTGACTATTGCTGTTTAGCGAAAGGAGGAAGCTATTGCTCGCTTCCCTTTGCAGCAAGAGCAGGAACATGATTGTAAAAAAAAGAATTGATGTAGTCAAGAACCAGCTCACCAATTCATTCTTAAAAAATAAAAATACTGTCCGCGGATTTAACTGTCCTGTGATTATGTGAAACCAAATTAAATGCATTACTGTCAGTAGCATTGACCTTCGCTTAGTACACATTCTGGGGAGGCGGAGGCCTCGTGGTCTTGTCGTTTGATTAGTAATTCAGCAAACCAAAGTTCGAATCCCAGGATGGTATAAGTTGAACTTATTAAAAATTTGGAGTTGAAGGTTTAACACTGTCAATTGTTGCAAAAAGCCATCTGATTCATTAATGTCCTTTAGGGAAGGAAATCTGCCATCCTTAAATGGCAGTCCAGACCTCCAACAATGTGTTTGACTCTTATATGCCCTCTAAACAAAGGCAATTAGGGGTGGGCAATAAATACTGGTCTTTCCCAGCGATGCCCACATCTGATGATTTTTTTTTAAGGCTATTGTTAGCATGGACACGTAGAGAGGTAGGTCCATGTATTTAGTAATAATTCTAAATTTGGGCAAAAAGTTGTTTGGCAATTGAAAACTTTTGGAAAATGCATGGACATGTACTTAGCATTTAGCAAAAGCAGGCAGAGGAGTGGGACACTCAGCCCCTCAGGTTTGCTGCACCACTCAACTGCTCCTTAGCTCATCTACATCATGGATCAATTCCCAAACTTACCCTACATCCGTTAAGACGTCTGTCTTAAAACTAAACTCTAAATCTGAATAATTAACGCACCCTCACGTTTTGGGAAAGAAGGATGCGAAAATTGACTTTAAAAAAAATGTAATCGTCCTTCCTGATTTTACACCTAGAGGGATGAACTCGAATTTGAATAAATGTCTTTGTTCCACATCTGCTCCATCTAAACATTTCAACGTCTGAGCCTTCGTGATTCGTCCGCTGCCCGATATCCCATTGTCAATGGAATGATCGTAAAGTTATGTAATCCTTCCTGAAATTTAATCCCCTGAAGCTCAACATAACATTGGTCAATCTGGACGGAAATTCTAGATTGACTCCATTCTGACAATGCCGGATATTTGCGGAACTTTGGTGCCTAGATCCAAACAATTTACTAATACGGGTTCTGGACAAAACTGCATCGCTGCAGGAAACAGGAAACATCTTCCCCTTTGTATTGCAGTTCTTGAATGCAAGGGCAAAATTCCATTCGACTCTCCATCGATTTTACTACCCACCTGCAAGTTTTCGTTGCTGCGTACATATGGACTCTGAATTCAATTTCCCCCTCTCCAGTTTATAGTGCTTATCCATCTTCTTTATAGACAAAGTGAATAATCTCACATTTTCCAAAAGCAATCTCCAATTTCTGACATTACACCCTGTCTACAACTCTGTCTTTGCCCGCAAAGTAAATCTCTGCTTCAGCACGTGAGATACCGAGGAGGCTTGACTGGATGCATTCTGAGTGGATATTTCCCCCACACTTACATAGAAAGATAGACACTAGGAGCAGGAGTAGGCCATTCGGCGGTTCATTATGTTCATGGCTGATCATCCAACTCAATAACCTGCTCCCGCTTTCTCCCCATAACCTTTGATCCCTTTCGCCCCGAGAGCTATATCTAACTCCTTCTTGAAAACATACAATGTTATGCTCTCAACTCCTTCTTGCGGTAACGAATTCCAAAGGCTCACCGCTCTCTGGGTGAAAAAATTTCTCCTCATCTCACTTGAGAAACAAAAATTATGCGGGCACAGTTGAAGACGGACATGAGAGAAAGAAAAACTTACATTTTTTCAAAGGTTAATTAATCTGTGGCATTCTGTTCTCCAGACAGCAGCAGATGCAGTACCTTTGGTTACTTTTGAGATTGAGTTAGATAGATTGTGAGACAAAAGGTATAGGCCAGAGGGGTAAGCAGAGTTGAGATCACGAGCAGATCAGACTTGATCTTGTTGAATGGTGAAGCAGGCTCGAGAAGTCGAGTGGTCTCAGCCTGCTCCTAATTCCTATGTTTGTATGTTTGCATGTGTGAGAACATGAATTCTCAATAGTTGGCAACTAGAAACTCACCGCCGATGTACATGTAAATGAGGTAAGCTATAAAGTTGCATTTAACGTGTCATCAATAACGAACGAATACATGTTTGTTTACCTTTCCTATCTACTTCTGAGCCCGATATCGTTATTCCAGATATATATATATATATATATATATATATATATATATATATATATATTTCATTTATGCATTCACGGGATGTGGGCTTCACTGGCAGAGTCAGTATTTATTGTACATCCATACTTGCTCCTTGAGAAGGTGGTGGTGAGCTGCCTTCATGAACCGCAGCAGTCCATGTGGTTTAGGTGCATCCACAGCGCTGTTAGGGAGGGAGTTCCAGGATCTTGACCATGTGGTATCAGCACACCCATAGTGCTGTTAAGGCAGGAGTCCCAGGATTTTGACCCAGCGGCAGTGAAGGAACGGCCGATACATTTCCAAGTCAGGATGGTGAGTGGTTTGGAGGATAACTCCCAGATGGTGGTGTTCCCATCTGTCTGTTGCCCTTGACCATCTGGATGGTATTGGTTGTTTGCCTGGAAGGTCCTTTCGAAGGAGCCTTGGTGAGTTGCTGGTGCATCATGTAGACAATACTATATTTTCGTTCTATATTGAATTTTCATTTATCTGTAAATAGATATGTATGAAATATAATTTATTTGAATTATCTAATCTCCATCTCCTGTTTATCCTATGGTGGAACGAAACAACTCAGGGAGGAAAAGGTGAGATACGTTTATTAATATTTTCACTTGTTACCATGAGATTTAATTAGCAATATTCTCATCTCTTAATTGTTTAAACAGGGGAGAAAAAACGAATACAAAATATTTCATAATAATGTTATGCTGTGTTAGCATTATGAGAATAAGTATAATTTAGTGTTTATCCAGAATTTGATAGCACTTGGTTACATTATTATAAAATTTACTTGTGTAATAATTATATTAGCAACCCCAATGCAGTGAGTTTTATAAAGTGCTCACAAAACCTCTTGTAAATTGTGGGCAGCAGAGTTTCAGAAGCACAGCAAGGAAGGATATAAATGGCGCAGAAGATATTTAGACAAACGGGACACGAGCTGAGTAGATTCAGTTGTGTGATAATTCTGGAAAACCAGCTGTGTTATGTTTCGAAAAGATAGGAGGTTGACTTGATATATTTTAACGGATGAGACCTTTGATAGAGTTCATCGGGAGAGAGGGATTCTACTGACAGGAGTTTAGGTAAAGAAAGAAACACTTGTTTAAGTCCATCGGCAATTTACAGTCTCACACACTGACGACTAAGGGACTGAAAGGTGGAATTATGAAACTTGAATCCATTGGTTTTGAAAGGATAAGGTACAATTTAGTGCGAATGTAAGGAGCAGAGCGGGAATTGTGGATTCCAAGTGATTTCTCTTCTCATGCATGATGGCCCTGATAGAGATCCTTTATAATTATGAAAGTTTTTGATGGGCCAGATACAGATTGCGTGTTTCCACTTGTGTGGGGACAAAAACGAGTGGCCAATCGAACAGTATAGTGGCCAGAGAATGAAACCAGTAATTGAAATTGCTCAGAGATGAAAACAAAGAAAACTGCGGATGCTGGAAATCCAAAACAAAAACAGAATTACCTGGAAAAACTCAGCAGGTCTGGCAGCATCGGCGGAGAAGAAAAGAGTTGACGTTTCGAGTCCTCATGACCCTTCGACAGAACTTGATTTCGAGTCCAAGAAAGAGTTGAAATATAAGCTGGTTTAAGGTAACTCTTTTCTTCTCCGCCGATGCTGCCAGACCTGCTGAGTTTTTCCAGGTAATTCTGTTTTTGAATTGAAATTGCTCACCTGGAGCGTGGCACGAATATGGAACTTACTGGCACAGGGGGTGGCTGGAGCGAACAATATGGAAGCATTTAATGGAAGACAAGCTCAACATTAAGAGAGAAGGGAAGGAGTGATTACACTGCTGGTGTTACTGATTAAATGAGGAAGAGGCTCTTGTGAAACATGCATCTTTGCAATGGCTGTTCTATCCGTATGGTCTGTTTCTCAGTGAATCCTCTGGGATCCAAAAAAAACCAAAAATCCTTTCTGTTATTCAATGCCAGAAATAGACTCAGAACACCAAATGTATTCTAACAGGTGCTTCATAAACACGAGTGCAACTTCCAGTTGGTGGTGTTCCATTCGCTGTTGCAATAAAGACTCATTATAATTTTAAACTGTTTTCTGCTGTCCATTTTAGTTAGCGTTTTCACTCCACGGATAACTCAGTTGATCAGGTCTTCCTGGTTCCTAGATTTTCACTGAAAAGGAAATGAATTGTTTAACCCCTTTTCGGGCGCAGGGACTGCCTCTGTCTATCTGAATACCAATCGCGACCTTTATACTGATTGTGAAATTAGAACGAATACAATGATGTGTAAAAATTAAAATTGCACGCTATCAGTTCCAGGGAGGAGACTGCAACTTTGGACCAGGACAGTACGAACTTTTCAACTGAGTGTGAGTTACCATTGAATTGATTGTACCGTATATGAAGTTATAATAAATGTAAACTGCTCACTCGAGAGAATGGACATACAGGTCTCCCCTCTGATTTCTAGTGGTATCAATGAAGGAGAACGGGCATTATATTGTGTCTAATGTTATCAGTCCACGGGAAATAATAGGGGAAAATACTTAACATTCGAGATGATCGTCTCAATCTAATAAAAATGTACCAATTAATTCGTATTCGTTCTCATGTAAAACAACTAACATTTCTCTCTTAATTTCTCGGAAAGCTCTTTATATCTGTTGCTGCATGTTGGTAAACATTATTATTTGACTATTTTGCTGTCTTAATATTATCATTGCGCACTTCGAACTGTATTCCTGACGATTAGAAAAAATGACACTATCCCTCAAGTTTAATTTGATACAGTACATAAAACGCCTTAAACAATTGGCAAGCAGTTCCCCAGGGATTGTGATGTTTATCTCGATTGAATCTAATGGGGAAAGCATTCTGGACAGAGGCAAAACCAATGCCAAATTCTTAACACCCGGTTTCCACTCGCCCAACAACTTGAAAGCTAGGCCAGCCGAGTTGGAATTGTAAATTAAGAACGCCCAGTTTGGCTTTGAAACCCTCGGGCAAAAGTTTGTAAGTCATTAGAGTGTATTTGTAGGGGCTATGAACTATAGTCATCGCCTAAATAGACGTCTATATATAGCTTAGAGTGTATTTGTAGGGGCTATGAACTATAGTCATCGCGTAAATAGACGTCTAAATATAGCTTACATGCATATGAATATTTTGCAGATACAATGATCAACTGGATCCCCACCCCAGTCTCGGAAAATGTAAGATTGTTAATCTTTGCATTATTTTATAAAACTTTATTTACCTCCATTATTCCCAAGATATAAGAAAAAATGTGTGGGGCCAATGAAGCACCTGTTAATTTAACTTCATTATCCAGTGCAGCGAATTGCACGGGAGAGTAGTTATAATTTAGGGTCTCGGCTAAATAGACTTGAGTTGGATCTGCGGTTGCCCTCCATCCCTTTGGGTTTTATTGTTCATTCAAGTCCGCAGTGACGTTGGGATTCTGCACATTCCGTTGTGCCGCAAGGATCTCTTTAAAGTAAAGGCGGCTTTCACAATTAAATAATAATGAAACATAGCATATCATTTACTTCGTAAACAATGCCCCAACCATGATATATCACCAAGATTATTTGTTAGCCTGCAATTATCGGAAGAGGACTTCAAATATATACACCTTATTTGTGACTCCATTCAGATAAGAGCAATGATATACATAATTATACACATTGTACAAATAACGCAATTGATCAGTTTTTATTTTACACAAATGGCAATGGATATGTGAAACTCTTTGACTGAAAGGCTAGTGGAATCAAAAAATCTCATCACGGTTATTTTTTTAAAGAAACTCATGGATATGCCACATATAGGCCACTCGGCCCCTCGACCCGGTTTTCCATTCAATAAGTTCATGGCTGATTTGATTGGAACATCCCGCTTGCCTCTGTTAACCTTACACCCTTTTCTTCACCGGTAATCTAACTATCTCTGCCTTAAATATATACATATCAAGACTTTCTGCTTCCGTTGTATTTTGAGGAAGGGAGTTACAAAGACTCAAGTCCATCTGATAGAAAATAAACCTCCTCAACTATGTCTTAAATTGGCGACTCTTTATTTTTAAACAGTGGTACCGAGCTCTAGGTTCTATCATAAGAGGAAACAGCCTTTCCATATTAATCCTTTCAAAACACCTCATGAATAGTTTCAATCAAGTCAATACTTACTCTTCCAATCTCCAGTGGACACAAGCCTTGCCTGTCCAACCTTTCCCTCACATGACAACCCGCCCATTCCAGGTATTGGTCAAGTAAACCTTCTCTGAACTGCTCCTAGCGCATTTTCATCTGTCCTTAAATAAGGCGACCAATACTGTATACAGCACCTCACATGTTGTCTCACCGCTGTCATGTACAACTGAAGCATAACTTTCCTACTTTTATATTCAACGTCCCTCGCAATATAATGTAACATTTCATTAGCTTCCCTTGTTACTTCTGTACCTGCAGACTAGCCTTTTGCGCTTCATGCACTAGGACACCCAGATCCCTCTGCATCTCAGAGCTCTGCAATCTCTCACTATTTAGATATTATGCTTCTTTTTCTTTTATTCCTCCTGCCAAAATGGGCAATTTCACAGTTACCCACATTATACTACACTTGAAGATCTTTGTCCACTGTCATAACCCATTTTTCCCCTTGTTAGACACCTTGTGTCCTCTTCGCAACCTACTTTGCTACCGATCTTTGTGTGATTGGCAGATTTCACAACCATGTTTTTGGTCCATTCACCCAAGCCACTTATGTAAATTGTAAAAAAAAAATGAGGAGCCATCACTGATAATGTGGCACATCATTTGTTACATCCTGTCTTTCAGAAAAAAAAGGATCCATTTATGTCTGCCCTCTGTTTCCTGTTGCCTAGCTAGTTTTGTATCCATGCCAATCTGTTCCCCCCTATACCATGAGCTTTTATTTTCTCTGATAACCCTACAATGTGGCTAATTATCACATGTACTTCTAGAAATCTAGGAACAGTACATCCCCTTACCCACAACACCTGTGACTCCCTCAAATAACTGCAATAAATTGGTTAAAAACGACTTCCCTTTCACAACACCATATTTATTCTACCTGATTAACTTGGATTTTTCTAAGTGCCATGCCGTAACTTAGAGCCTCTAACGTTTCACTCTGACAGATGTTAAGCTTACTGGCCTGTATTTTCCCGCTTTATGCCTCCCTCCGTTTTTTAATAATGAAGTTCAATTTGCTATTTTCCAATCTAATAGAACCTTCACCGATTCTAGGTATTTTTTGGAAAAAAAATCTAGGGACCAAGAGCTGGAAGGTGGGATAAGAATGTTTAACTCTTCGTGCAACATCAGTGGCTACAGTAGAGACAGAGGGGAACTCACGATGGTAATGCCAGGAATGGTGAATCATATCTATGAATCACAGAATGACACAGTGCAGAAGAGGCCGTTCGGCCCATCGAGTCTACAACGACACGTTAGAAACACCTGACATATCTACCTAATCCCATTTGCCAGCATTTGGCCCATAGCCTTGTATGTTATGACGTGCCAAATGCCCCTCCAGTTACTGTTTAAAGGATGTGAGGCAACCCGCCTCCACCAACCTCCCAGGCAGCTCATTCCAGACCCTCACCACCCTCTGGGTAAAAGACATTTTCTTTCCCTCCCCTCCTAAACCTCCTGCCCCTTACCTTGAACTTATGTCCCCTTGTGACTGACCCTTCAACTAAGGGGACCAGCTGTTCCCGATCCATCCTGTCCATAAAGATTGGGTGAGCTGAGTTAATTTTGTTTGGGATAGAGTGGGCTGAGGGCAGACCTAATGAGGTATGGAACCAAGACGGGTCAAAGGTGAATGAGTTGGGCTTATTTCTGTTAGCAGGTAGGTCAATAACCAGAGACCATCGATTTAAGGTCATTGGCAGGGGAGGGAGGGATGTTAATTTTATGCTCGACCAATAGGTGATAGGTGTCTGAACCTCGCCTTCTGAATTGGTGATAGTGACAGAAAATGCCAGAACATTTGAAAACATAGCATCAACACAACAAAAAGAAACTGACTTAGAAATGCACTTGAATTGCATTAACCTACCACGTAACCGACCACAAGCTGCAAGGTGTGCTGAGACTGGATGTCTCTCTTTCAGTCTGGATGGGTCGAATGGCTGTCTGACGTGCGCTCTAACGGTTCATGATTCATTGTTTCCCTCTCTCTCTCTCTCTCTAAGGCGGTTCACCGGCTTTAGCAAGCGCAGTTAGGCGGGGAGGGTAAATGTCCACCTTGTCAACTACTTCAACATCACCGACAGCCCATAGTTTTAGGCTAAGGGGTGGTAGGTTTAAATCAAAGATGAGGAGGAATAACATTTCTCAAAATGTCTTGAATCTGTGGAATTCACTACCTCAGAGTGCAGTGGATGTTGGGATGCTGAATAAATTTAAGGAGGAGATAGACAGATTTTTAATTAATAACGGGGTGAAAGGTTATGGGAAGAGGGCGGGAAATTGGAGTTGAGGCCGAAATGAGATCAGCCATGGTCGTAATGAATGCCGGGGCAGTCTCGAGGGGCTGAACTGCCCACTCCTGATCCTAGTTCTTATCTGCTTATGAATGCCAAGAAGCACAATGAAAACGAGCAACTGATGATTTCAATTGAGTAATATTAGCCAATTGAAATAAATGTTTTATTTTTCCTCTTTTCAGGTCGAACATACGTATGACACGGTCGATTTGACGGATTTAAACACAACACCTCGTGAATCGTGCAAGAGAGAGTCATCCATTTATGCGAATATAAAATAGAGTCTGGCTCAGGACTGTGGAAGTTATGCTTGTTTAATCATTGTTATAACAATTTCTCATACACGCTCTCGCTTCGGCATATTTGAAGTCCGATTTTTCAGCAGAATATATATATTTACACCTGTGTAACGGTTGTTTGCGGTTTTCTTGATCATTACCCTGCATTATTCTTTTCTAAAACAATATTTGCCTGTTCCCGCGTTGCTCCTGTGCCCTCCCCACACCCACTCCTCGCCAGTGTCCCTGCGGCTTAGCCCAGCCGAGGCTCAGCTCCAAGTTCCGTTCAGCCACCGACATACATTACAAGATTCAGATTTTAATTTTCGATGCGTGTCAAAATCTATGTTTTATATTTACTTCCCCCGTCCTATCCCTGTGACCTTCAACTGTGCTCCAGCAGTTGCTGATCTGCCCTCTTCAATTCAGGACTCCTTAAATCACCCAATTTCGGCTGTCAAACTTTACTAGACTCGTCCTTAAGCTCTTCAATACCCCCCTTCCCACCCAGCCACACATACACACAATCATCTTTGGCTCTCTTAATTAATTCTTTCTTTAAGGTGCGCTTTGATCGAAGCTCCTCGATTAAGTTTCCTGTCACGGCGTTGTGACATCTTCCTCTGTGTCTCAGTGTCGAACTGTGTGTGGTTACCCTCCTGAAGCGCGCCACTGGGGAGGGAGTGGCGTAGTGGTAATGCCTCTGGGCACCTAACGCAGAAGACTGGACTAATGATCTGGGGGCAATGAATAAAGGTGATGGAATGTAAAGGTGGTCTCAGTAATTGGAGGAATGAAACTATCATCATTTATTCAGAAATAAAAAATCATCAGCTTCATCATTGTCCTTTAGGGAAGCGAATCTACCGTCCTTTCCCGGCCTTGTCTACATGTGACTGAGACTCCTAACTCCCCTATGAAGTTACTGAGCAAGCCACTCAGTTCAGGGGCAATTAGGGACAGGCAACAAACAACATATGCTGGCCTTGCCAGCGACGCCCACATCCCAATAAAGAGAGAGAGAGAAAGCAGCTACTTCTGTGAGTCGATGTTAGGTTTTGTGAGATTACATTCCTGTTCAGCACCTGGAGCCGAATTTCTACATTCAATGTATTGCACAGCTCCAGCCTGTCGTTGTTGATCGCGCTCATTTTTGTGTGCAGACCGGAGCTCATGGCTTCTTCCCCGGTTTTCCTACCTGCCCTGAGTGTGAAACGCCTCCAAGTTCTGCTCCCTTGGTGGAATTCATCTGTTTGCGCCTGTTATAAATGCGGCAGAATGCACCAAAAAAAAAACCCGTGTCAAACTTATATTACAGGAGATGTTTTGAGCTGCGTTTCATTGGATCTCAGGAATTTGGGGAAATTACAGAGAAAATGAAAGTCCATAGAAAACAGTCAGTGTTTTATTGTGTGGCCGGTTGTTAACAGTTGTCTAACTGCAGAGATTGGTGCAAATGCGCTGCCATGTTGGTCTCGATCAGAGCCAATCAAAATGAACAAAACAAATCCCGGATGTAATTTGAAAGACTTCATCAAAATTCACATAAAGCCTTTAAAAAAATGTTTTTACAGTCACTGGACTGGTATTCCAGAGACCCAGCGTAATGCTCTGGGGACCCGCGTTTGAATCCCACCACGGCAGATGGTGAAATTTGATTCCAACACAAATCTCGAATTGAAAGTCTAATGATGACCATGAAACCATTGTCGATTGTTATAAAAAACCCATCTGGTTCACTAATGTCCTTTAGGCAAGGAAATCTTCCGTCCTTAACTGGCCTGGCCTATACGTGACTCCTGACCCACGGCAAGGTGTGGTTAGCTCCTAAAATGCCCACTGAAGAAGGGTAATTAGGGATGGGCAATAAATGCTGGCCCAGACAGCGACACCCACATCATATGAACGAATGATTTAAAAAAAACCGCACAGAACAGGAAAAGCGGGACACCAGTCCCTGACACCATTCAGGCCTTTTGTTCGATCGTACGCCTGTGTTCCATGTTCCTTACTGCCCTGCCTAAGGAAAATATATCAATCACAGCTCTGAAATGTTCGAAATTTAAAAAAAAAACAATAGTTTCATTTCCCCCAACGCTACGGACTTAAAACATTGGCGCCCCTTTGTTGATCTGCTGATTATAGACCATATCCCCACTAAGACCAAAACATCTTTCCTGAATCCCGGTGTCGAACGTGCTAAAAAATCAATATGTCAGGTAAAGCCCCGACTGCATTTTCTGATTCCTGGATGGAATCTGGACACCTTCTGGCGAGGAGAGCATTTGCTGCCCATTCCTCATTCTCCCTGAACTGCCTGGCTTGCTATGTCACTTCAGAGGGCGGTTAATTGTTAACCACGCAGCTGCGGGTCTGGAGTCACACGTAGCGCAGACAAGGACCGCAGATGTCCCTCCCCAAAAGGGGCATAGGCGAACACGTTGGGCTTTTAGAACAATCGATGATAATTGTCAGGGGCATCATTACTGAGACTAGCTATGTACTGCAGATTCAATCACTCAACATAAATTCAAACAGAGATAAAGACAAAAAAAACTGCAGATGCTGGAAATCCAAAACAAAAACAGAATTACCTGGAAAAACTCAGCAGGTCTGGCAGCATCGACGGAGAAGAAAAGAGTTGACGTTTCGAGTCCTCATGACCCTTCGACAGAACTCTTCGACAGTTCTGTCGAAGGGTCATGAGGACACGAAACGTCAACTCTTTTCTTCTCCACCGATGCTGCCAGACCTGCTGAGTTTTTCCAGGTAATTCTGTTTTTGTTATAAATTCAACCAGCACGGGTTCTGATCCCGTGCCTCAACAATATTAGCTTGGGCCTGTACATTACTAGTCACTGACCACAACCACTAAGCTATTATCTCTTCCTATGCAACTTATACCGAGGTGGGCTAATATCACACCAAAAGCGGCGGATCACTCAAAGAGGATCATATTAATTATATATTACTCTATATGACTCGGCCTCTCACACCGTTAGAAAGCAGACATGCATTCGTAAAACGTATTTTGCGACCTCAGCGGTCATTAGGGTACCACGCAGCGATTAGCGGGAGGTGGTGGCACAGTGTTATTGTCCCAAGGTCATGCTCTGGGGACGTGGGTACGAATCTCACCGCAGCAGATGGAAGAATTTGAATTCTGTTTTTTTTTTAAACTGGAATGAAAAATCTGATGATTGAAAACTAACATCCTTTAGTGAAGGAAATCTGCCGTCCTCACGTGGCCCGCGTTGCACTGACTCCAGACACACACCAATGTAGTTGACGCTCAAATACCCTATGAACTAGGGAAATTAGGATGGACAATAAAAACAGCGCCCCCGCAGCCCATGAACAAATTTTATAAAAGCTACTTCAGCACTTTTGAATGTCTTCAATGGGGTGAAAAATGTTCTAAATCATACCCGAGCTCAAAGTCTGATATGTTGGGTGGATGAACAGTGTTCAGTTGCTATGTTGCTATGTGACCGGCAGGAGGAGTATGTGTTGCACACAAGGAGGTTATGCGGCCTATCTCGCCTGGTTATATGAACGAAAAGCCATCAAGTGTAATTCCTGTTATGGCTGATGGATGATTAATGCCAAGTCACCCAAATCCCAGAAACTTAGAGCAGTTGCCACAGTATATGCACCTCACGAATTCAAAACTGAGGTCTCTCTCACTTTGCCTGGTGTCTGGTTAAGTCTATGGGTTGCTGTTGCCTTAGTGAAGCTTTATTTGGGAAATTGTTAAAAGTTATGAATGTAGTAAATTTGTAGTCATATATATATGTTTAATATGTTGTAACAAAAAAATATTTCATTTAGATTAGAATGGAACATTTCGAGAGCTGGCAGTCTGATTCCTAAACATAGAGTTAAATCTCAAACAAAACACTTAAAATATAGGTTATGTCAGTTGTTTAAAGTCTGAGATTTTTATACAACTCGGTTTTAGCGTCTGCTGGGTCCTAACAGGAACTTAATTAATTTAAAGGCAACAGGTCTGAAGTCTTTGATGTTCAGGAAGATAAGCAAAGTTTGTAATGTTAAATAAGTAAACATCGGTGTAAAGGGAGCATTTGTTTTTTTTTCCTTACAAATTCAACATGAGGTTCCTCTCACTTTGGTTTCTGTGGAGGCAGTTTTAGGCTTACAGCTACTTTGATCTTACATTGCCTTGCCCCCTCACACAAAGTTGCTGTCTGTTGTGTCCAGCACAGCTCATTGAATGTAAATTCTCACTGGATCACCCGCCTCTTTGAACTCCACCTCTTCTAACAATAAAAGCACTTTCATAGTTCCAAAAGTATACGTAATATAAATGTACCGCTTGGTCTCTGCTAGCTAGGTTGTAGCTTTCACCCCACTTCTTATAGGCTCTATTCAAAAATGCAAATGCACGCTGCCTCTCTTACATCTCAAAACAAGTACACATCAAAGCGCACAAGAATAATGGACTTTAATCCATTTAAAACACACACACCCAGGGGGAGGGAGGGAAGGAGGGGGCGAATGGACAGAGGGGGAAGGGAATAGAGTGTTCGGGTGAAGGGGTAGACAGAGTTGGGGGGTAGGGGGAACGAGTATTGGGGGTAGAGGTAAAAGAGAGTTGGGGGAGGGGGAGAGAGAGATGGGGGGTAGGTGGAAAGAGAGTTGGTGGGTAGGGGGTGAGAGTTGGGGCGAGGGGGAGAGAGAAATGGGGGAAGGGGGAGAGAGAGTTGGGGGAATGGGAAAGAGTTCTGGGGGTAAGGGGGATGCAAAGATGTGGGGGGAAGGGGAGAGTGAGTTAGGGGGTAAGGGGGAGAATGAGTTCAGGGGGAAGGGTAGAGAGAGTTGGTGGGAACCGAAGAATGAGAGGGCGGAGAGACACAGAAATGGGGGAACGGGATAGTGAGGGGGAAGAGAGAGAGCGCGGAAGGAGCGGACCAAGTCTCCCTCCGACTCTCCCCGCCCCGTTTGTTGACCATTCGCTTGGGAGTGACATGTATTTACTCACACTGAGGCCAAGGTGAATAGGCTCCGCCCCCTGCTTTCGGGCCCTTTTATGCTAATGAAGGATTGATGAAGACTGGAATGCTGATTGGTTCAATTCCAGCTCTATCTGTGAGAGGACTGTATGGCGGACCAATCAAATGTCACTGCCATCACAATCTCAAGCGAAGGGCCATCTACCCATTAACTGGGACTCCTCATCCAGCCACTGGCTCCTCTAATGCATTTCAGTCAGCCGACCCCAACCTGCCTCTTATTCACTCTGCACCCACTTTCAGCTAAAGGTGGGTGTCTAAGGACGTTCAGTCATAGGGCAGTGGGGAATGGGAGTAGAAGAGAATGCGTCAGGCTGTTTTACTAACGCGGAATAAATAGGCCTAAAGGTGCTGGGGATGGGGCTCGGAGGGAGCAGGGCATGCACTAGAAACTGGAAGGAGTGAGTGGTGATGTTGGAAAGAAAACTGGGCATGTGGGAGTGACACTCCCTCTCCATTGTGTGTAAGAACCTGGTCATCACGTGTGAGGTACTCTTAGTGTTGCTGTACATGGCGCAGGTCTGGTCCATTCCTCACTCCTGCGTTATGGTGATCAGCCGAGCCACCTTCTGCTCTATCAAACATGGATCATGTTCGCAGGGAGAGGATGTACAAGCCTCTAGATAAAGAGGGAAAAAATGTGCCCAACATCGCCCTCATCCTGATGGCCACCTTTGTGTGTGGAGGCATCAAACTGTGTATAGGCCCTCAGTACGCAAACACCAAGTGTCACGACGTGCTCTGGTTCTACCTGTACCTGTCCCCAGTGTAGTGAAGGATGGGTCTGGCCACGCCGCTGCGGACTCCTCCAAGTAGTTGGACCATGCAGTACCACCTGTCCCTTGTGGAACAATGTATGCAGAGAAACACCTTTGACCACAAGCCCATCAGGCAGTGATTGGCACGTAATGCCCTAGAGCCCTGAGGGAAAAGGAGAGGGTGGTTCCTGTCAGATGGTTCCCCGAGGAGACTGTCAAAGTCATTTGGCAGAATGCCTCATTACCAGAACTTTCCAAGAAGCACCAAGATGTAACTTGGCTGGTGGTGAGAAAGGCCCTCCCTGTCAGATCCTTCCAACACAGCAGGAGTCTCACCCCCTCTGCACGCTGCCCTCGACGTGGCTGTGGTGGGGACAAGACTGCTGTTCACCTCCTTGTGGATTGTGCCTTTGCAAAGAAGGTCTGGAGAGAGATGCAGTGGTTTCTGCCGAGGTTCATCCCGAGCGGTGCTGTGAGACAGGACTCTGTGCTCTACGGGCTGTTGCCAGGGACACACACCGAGACAAACATCAACTGCAGCTGCAGGATCATCAAAATGCTCTTTGGTCTGCACGAAACTTGTTGGCCTTACAGCGCAAATAGTTCTCCCCGACCAAGTGTTACAGTCTGGCATATTCCAAGGTCCAGGACTACATACCGAGGGATGCACTAAAGCTTGGTGCAGCCACTGCAAAGGCCCAATGGGGAAAGGTCGCTGTCTAAGACCTTTCTGCCACAGTGCACCGAGGGCCTGGGAATTGTATAGACCCATTGAAATGTATGACTCACACCGAATGTATGAGTGAATACTACATATATCACAATTGTATTGAAGCACCTCAGAGTGCAACATGATCTATGTCGATAACCTGAATACCATTGCATTGTCTGACTGTCTGTAATGAATATGTTGACATGTCTGTAATGTTCATTGGTTGTATTGAATCACCTCATGATCTATGTGGAAAACTTGAAGATGATTACACTTTTTGTGATGGCCATTTTAAGATGTTTTGTAATTTTCTTCCAGATATTTTATGAATAAAATATATTTTCCAAAAACAAAAGAATATTTTGAACACCAAAGGTTAAATTCTATTGCACTTCCTCTAATTTTCAATTTGAATCTTTTGCCCTCAGCCTGTATGTCTGACACGAAATGAATATTGTAAATCTGAAGAGAATTTCAATTGCACTGAGATTGGAAAGTGATATACAGAGACTGCTTGAATTTTATCGCACATTTTGGCATTTCCAAGTCAATGTTTTGTAATGTAATTTTACACAATTTAAGGGTGTATATTTTTAGAGACACAAACATGTGTGCACACTCTCTTTGTATCTCAGTCTCTTTCAAATGTCGGTGACGAGACCCCTCCCTAACTCCATTTCTTCGACACAAGGTGGTTGATAGGGGCCTCAACCCTCCCACGAATCTGCCCTCATACCTTCCTCTCCATCCCAGAACCATGATAGGGTCCACCTTGTCCTCACTTATCACCCCATCAGCCTGCACATTCAAATGATCATCCTCAGCCACTTGCGCCAACTCCAGCATGACGCCACCACCAAACAAATCTTCCCTTCACCAAACCCCACGCCCCCAAACCCCCCGGCGGAATTCCACAGTGATTGTTCCCTCTGGGACACCCTGGTCCACGCCTCCATCATCCCCTACATCTCAAGCCCCTCCCACGGCACCATCCCATGCAACCACAGAAGGTGTAACACCTGCCCATTTACTTCCCTCCTCGTCACCATCGAAGGTCCCAAACATTCATTTCAAGTAAAGCAAAATTTCACTTGCACTTCCTTCAATTTAATCTATTGCATTCACTGCTCCCAATGAGGTCTCCTCTGCACTGGAGAGACCAAACGCCTGCATTCTACCATTAATGTCACCATTCGCACATTCCTTAGCTAATAAACCCACCGTCAACACCCCTTTGTCCTTTTTTCTGTGACATCTTTGGCAATCTCTTCTTTGCCTCCATCTATCACTGGTCTTCCATCCAGCTCTACCTGTCTCACCCCCCTCAACTATCTTATACTTCACCTCATTTCTATATTTCCATATTTCTGTCGAACAGTCATACGGACTCAAAACGTTAACTGTATTCCTCTCTGCAGATGCTGCCAGACCTGCTGAGTTTTTACAGCTATTTTTGTTTTTGTATGTTATTTCCGTCCCCTAGGTCACTCTCCTGTTCACTCCGGTATGTTTAATCGGTCGGTTGTACTGAAAGTGTCTGACTTCTGCGATAGTCCCATTCCAGAGGGGTTGCTAGACTCCAACACAAAGGGTTGCTGAAATGGATAGAACTCTCTGCTAAGTGATTTTGAACATGGTTCTTCAAAGAGCCTTACTGTTCTTGTTTTCCACAGTGCACAGTGGAGTTTTACTTGAAGCTGGCGCCATTGGTCCTGGCCTTTGTCCCTCTCTTCAACCTTCTTTGGCCAACTTCCCAGGTAGAAGTGGCCGCACAAATCTCTGGACCTTTGGGGAGCTGATGGTGCTGCTGGTCTTGCCATATGTCAGAGGAGGTGGAAGGGATCATTCAGGAAGGAGTGCTTGATGTTCAGGCCTCTGGAGGACTTCCCTGTGTTGGGAGGAAAATGTTTCATCATTTGGCAGTTGTAGAAAAATCACCAGATATGTTTACACCTGCATTAGCGGGTTTGGGAAGGGGTGTTGGTGGGGAGACGGTGACATCTAGTGGTAATGTAAAGTGGACTGGTAGTCCAGGAGCCCAACTGAATGATCTAGTTACATGGTTTCACAATTGAATTTAATTCAATTAAATCATTTTTTCAATCTGGAGTTGAAAACGAGTCTCACGGCAAGTGAACCATGAAATTATCATAAATTGCCATAAAAACCCATCTGGTTCACTGATGTCCTTTAGGGAGGGATATCTGCTGTCCTTACCCGGTCTGGCCTACAGTGACTCCAGACCCAGAGCATATGTGCATTACCTCTGAAGTGGCCCAGCAAACCACATATTCAAGGGCAATTAAAGATGGGCAACAAATCCTTGCCTTGCTGTTGACCCCCCATGAACAAATAACATTTTGCTAAATGTGAATTTGTGCTTCATGAATCTCAGTTTATTCTAATGCTGGCAGTATCTGGTTTGTGATTTTTGGCTTTTTTTCGATATCCATTGGAATTTTCATTTCTCTGTACATGGCAGTCTCTGCTCTATGAATCAACATTTTATTCTGTAGCATCAGTCCCTGAAAGTGAGTGTGGATTTTACACTATATCTTTCAGTTTCTGGTACATGACTTTTCCGACTAAAGCAGTGTAGATTTTCCTTTATATCTGTCAGTTTTGGTGTATGTGAGTGGATGAGCTCGGCCCCTTTCAGATTCTGGTATGTGTGAGTGTGAAACCATTCCCTGTCCTCTTCTAAGACAGGACCCATGGGATTTTACTTTGTATCTGTTTGTCTCTGCTGTGTAGGTGTGTTATGTGCTCTGCACCTGTTTCCTCCCTGGTTAGTCAACAAAGTTTCTTCTCTCTCTCTGACAGTCTGTGTGAGGATGGGCTGCATATGTACTTCTCAGTTCACTAGTCCAGGAGTGTTGTTGCAATAATGCACCTTTCAGTTTCAAGTATAAGAGTTCCAGTCTACTGTTGTCCCTGCCAGTGTTTTGTATTGGAGTGTGGCTTGTCCTCTCTGCATTCCAGATCTGTGTACCGAGTGCTATTTTTACTCTCTATGCAACTCCACTATGTGAATATATGTTTTATGATGCAACCCTCAGTCTCTGGTGTGGGACTCTGAGTTTCATACTGTACTTGTCAGTGAATGGTGAGACTGTGCAACAGTTTTTGTGCCTGTCTGTTCCTGTCATGAGAGCAGTACCTAATCTGTAATTATCACTTTCTGGATTGAAGATTTTTTTTCTCTTTGTGTCAATACCTTGTATGCACATTTCAAAAATGTGTATTTAATCATTTATGAGATGTGGGAATGCCTGGTTAGGCCAGCGTTAATTGTCCATCACAAATTGCATTTGAAAAGAGCTGTCATCTTGAACTGCTGCAGTCAATGTGGTATAGGTACGCAAACTGTTGTTAGGGCAGGAGTGCCAGGTTTTTGACCCAGAGACATTGAAGGAATAGCAATATATTTCCAGGTCAAGATGGTGAGTGGCTTACAGGAGAACTTGCAGGTGCTGGTGTCCCCATATGTCGCTGCCCTTGTCCTTCTAGATCGTAGCAGTCATGGGTTTGGAAGATGCTGTCCAAGGAGCCTTGGTGAGTTCCTGCAGTGCATCTTGCAGATGATACACACTGCTGCTCCTGTGCGTCGGTGGTGGAGGGAACCAATATTTGTGGATGTGGTGCCAATCAAGTGGGTTGCTTTGTGCTGGATGGTATCAAGCATCTTATGTCGTTGGAGCAACACTCATCCAGACAAGTGGAGAGTATTCCCTCACACTCGTAACATGCCTTGAGAATGGTAGACACTGTTGGGGAGTTGGGAGGCGAGTTACTCTCCACAGGATTCCTAGTCTCTGACCTGCTCTGGTAGCCAGGGTATTTAAATGTCTAGTCCAGTTCAGTTTCTTGACACTGTTAACCCCCAGAATGTTGATAGTGGGGGATTCAGTGATGTTAATGACATTGAATATCAAAGGGTGGTGGTTAGATTCTCTTGTTGGAGAAGGTCATTGCCTGGCACTTGTGTGACGTGGATGTTACTTGCCACTTGTCAGTCCAAGCCTAGATATTGTCTAGGTCTAGCTGCATTTGGACATGGACATGGATAGTGTTTCAGTATCTGAGGAGCTGAGAATGGTGCTGAATATTGTGCAATCATCATCAAGCATACCCACAGTGAAGATGTTACTCTGCATCTGTCACTTCCTGAATGCTGAATGTATCTTCAATTTAGTAACTCATTTTCAGATAGGAGTATAATTTTCACTCTGCTCCTTTCAGACTCAACTATTAGAATGTCAATTTACCCTGGCAAGTTTCTGGTTTGTGCATGTGCTTCTAACTTATAACCAGTCTCTTCCACATGGGTATGAGTTTCACTCTGCCCTGTTGGTATCTGGTTTGTGATTATGGGTTTAAACCGGTACCTGTTAGTTTCTGGTGTGTGATATTGTGTTTTTCTCTGTGCTTGTCAATGTCTGATACAATAATACTGCATTTAATCAGTACTTGTCAGGAACTAGGATGTTATTCTGAGTTTTGCTGTGTAACTTTACTTTCCAGATATCGGACCATGTATTTTTATATTCAGTTAATGATATGGGCATGTGTTTTTTATTATTTGGTAGCTTACAGGTTCTGATAATTGACTGTGGATTTTACTCTTTACATGTCAGAGTGTGTGCCGTGTGAGTGTCTATTTTCTTCTGTAGTAATCCGCATCAGCTGTGGTTGTATTTAGCACTCATCCCACAGGTACCTAATATGTGAATGTGGATTTTATAATGTACCTATCATTCTCTTGTCTGTGCTGGCCAGTTTCACTCTGTAGAAGCCAGCATTTGGTATGATTTTGGATTTCAATCAGGACCAGCCAGCATCTGGCTGGTAAACATGTTCTTGTTTTGCATTTGAGAGCTTGTGTCAAGCGAGTATGTATTTTTGTATGTGTGGCTGTTAGGTTCAGATTAGTGAGTGGAGCCTTGATAATGTATCTGACAGTTTTGTTTATATGCATATGGAGTTTCCTTTTGGATCTCAGGTTTTAATTTTCTATTTGAATATGGAATTTACATTGTTCATTCTGCTTCAGGCATGTGAATATGTGTTGCATTCATTGCACACCCACTTGGTTTACGTGACAGTGTTTTTTACATGGCTTCTCTCAGTCCTTACCATATCTTCCAGTGTGCAAGCGTGGCTTTTAAACTGTTTCTTCAGTTTTTAATTTATAATTGGGTGGATAATTCGGTAGCGGTCAGTTTCTGACATGGGCCTTTTTTCTCTCTCTCTCTTTCTCTCTCTCTGCTGGTCCGTTTCTGATGTGACTCTGTGTTTTATTCTGTATCTGTCAGGTTCCACTATGCAAGTGTTTTGTTTTTCATAATCAGTCTAATTACGTGTTTTAATCTGTACCTATTATTTTCTGATTTGTGTGTGCAGGTTTACTTCCATATCTGTCAGATTCTGGTATGAAATTCTGCATTTTACTCTGCACCTGTCAGTTTTGGAATTATGAGAGTACCTTCTAAAGTGTAACTTTCAGCCTGTGATATGTGAGTTCAGCTGCTCCTCTGAGTGTGTCTTTATTACTACAGCAGTGTCTTTGTTATGGATGTGGGGTAGTGTGTGTTTGGGGGTGTGTGTTGGTGTGCAGGTGTGTGTGTGTGTGTGTGTGTGTGTGTGAGTGTGTGTGTTGGTGGGGGGGTTGGTGTGTGGGCGTGTGTGTTTGGGTCTGTGTGTGTATATATGTGTGTGTGTATGTGTGTGTTTATTATAGTCTGGATTTTAATGTAATGTCTTCAGTTTCTGCTGAGGGAGTGTATGACTATTATATACCTGTCAGATTCACATTTTAGTCTCTCCTCCTCAGGCCCTGCTGTGCAAAAACAGATTTTACTCCGTACCTGTCTCTTTACTGCATGTGTGTTTTATTCAGTTTCTAAGTCAGGAGAATACATTTTCCTTTGTATCCATCAATCAAGTGAGAAAGTGGCTTTTCAATTTGCTTCTCAATGTATTTTCCTTCTTTGGGTGAAGCTTTCTTTGTCTTGTTAAGTTTCTGGTATATGATGAATGTATGTTCTATCCAGTACATGACTCTGAGTATTAGAATCTCTCAGTCGCTGACATGTCCATGGATCATCTACTCTGTCTCTGTTAGTCTCTGGCATATGTATGCAGATTTTGCTTATTATGCCACTTTTTGCAGTTGAGTGAGTGTTTTCACCTTTACCAATTGGTTTCTGGCAGTTGTGTGTGTTTTCATTCTGTGCCTGTCCATTGCTGAGGTCCTATGATGCTTGTCAGTCTCAAATTTGGAAGTGTGGTTTCCATTTGAGACCGTCGATACTTGATATATTAGTGTGATGTTGCAATGTAGATGTTAGTGATACCTAATATCTTAGTGTGGTGTTACAATGTTAATGTTAGTGATACCTGATATATTCGTGTGGTGTTACAATGATTATGTCCGTGATAGCTCACCTATTAGTGTGGCATTACAACAAATATTTTAGTGATAAATGATATATTAGTGTGGTGTTATAAAGTATATGTTAATGTCTGGTAACAGATTTCATTTTCTCTTTGTAGTGCCCATTTTTAAAAAATTATGACTGTGTATTGTTCTCTACATGTACCCCTTTCTGGCACGTGACTGAGTGGTATTCCCTGTATCTCTCAATATTTTCTATGGCTGTTTATGGTCTGTTCTATTCCTGTAAGGTTTTAGTGTGTAAATGTGGCTTTGAATGTGTCCCTACAGTTTTGACTTTGTGGTCATGTGATTTCTTCAGTATTTATAAGGTTCTGACATGCGAATATGTTTCTGTTTTGTTTTTCTCTCTGTTTCTGTCAGTTTCTAGCCCATGAGTCTGTGGTTATGTTTTCTTTATCAGTCAGTGTTTAGTATACGAGTGTGTGCTTTGTGCTGTATTTATCAATCCCAGGTATGTGCCTATGTGCTTTACACTGTAGCTGCCAGCCTCTGGTATGTGATTCTGAACTTTCCTTCATGCATTTAATTTCCAGGTATATGAGTGTGCATTTTTTGAGACTGTCCTCTTGGTCTTTGATACAGCAATGTGGTTGTTATTTTGTAACTTTCAGCTTTGGTAGTGTTAGTATTGATTTTCCTCTTTTTTCTCTTATTTATTAATAGTGTGTGGGTGTCTCTGGCTGGGCCAGCATTTATTGCCCATCCCTAATTGCCCTTGTTCAGAGGGAATTTAACAATCAGCCACCTTGCTCGAGTCTGGAATCACATGTAGGCCAGGCCCAGAAAAGGACAACAGGTCTCCTTCCCTAAAGGACATTAGTGAACCAGATTTTATATATGTGACAATCGGCAATGGTTTCATTGTCATCATCCAGCTCTCAATTCCAGATTTTTAGGGAATTAACATTTCACCATCTTTCATGATGGGATTCGAACCCAGGTCCCCACAGCATTAAGCTAGGTCTCTGCAAAGTTATGGCCGGTGTCACCTTCTGGTACCTGAACATGTTTATTTGTTCTGTTCTTGTCAGCTTCTTGTATAAGCATGGATTTTAATCTGTACCTGGTGGGAGCAGAAATCGGAGTTTGGACTTTCTAATATACTGCCAGTTTTATGTATGGGTGTGGGGCTTTTCCTTCTGTATCTCCACTTTCCTTTGCCCTTTACATGCAGGGGTTACTTTGCCTCATTTATTTTTAGTTATATGAGTGAATGGTTTACCCAGTACTTGTCAGTTTCTTAATGTAGGGGTTGGGTTTACTTTGGATATGGCAGCTGCTGCAATGAGTCTGTTTTTTTTTCTGTCTCTGGTTTGTGAGTGCAAGATTTGCTCAGTACATGATGGTTTCTGGTGGGTGTTTCCATGATTCTCAGTGGTAGATACGTTCTATCATGTAAGTGTGGTTTTACACTGTACCTGCCAGTTTCTGAACTGTGCGTCTGATCTTGATATGGTGCATTTCAGTTTCTGACAGAGGAGTATTGGATTATCTGTCTCTGTCTGTCCTTGCTCTGCTTGTACGGTCTGACTCTGAGCATCTGTATTATTCCATATCTGGCAGTTTGTGGTAGCCATTGTGCAATGTTTTCATTCCCCGGTATGTGACTGTTCTTTAATGTACTTCACAGATGCTGATGTATAACATTGGTTTTCCCTAAATAGTTGTCAGCTTCTGGTACATAATTTTGTTTATTTACTCTGTTCATGACAACATGAGGTACAGGTGTGTTTTACTCCTTACCTATCACTTTATCATATGAGTGTTTATTTTTCTTTTTACTCAGTATCTTTCAACATTTGCTAAGTGTGTCCAAGTTCTAATGTATTCCTGTTCGAATGTAATTGCTGGTTTTACGCAATACCTGCATGTTTTTGATAGCGCAGTGAATGTTTTAGCCTGTACCAGTCATTTGCTGGCATTTAAGTGAATATTTAAACAATGCCTATTTATTTTGTGAGATCTGCATGTGTTTTTCTAAGATGCCAATTATTCTGAGGTATAGGAGTGCTGTTTCACTCTGAAAATGCTCATTTCTGATATGTGCTTGCTACTTTGCTTTGTACCATGCAGTGTCTAGCATGAGAGTTCCCATGCCCAATTCCTTGCATTCCTAAGTGAATTGTTTGTGAATGTGCACTGTCCCTCACCTGTTTCTCTTGCTGGTATGAGGCTGTGGGTGATTCTCTGCTTCTCTCAGTCTTTGCTAAGGGTGTTTATGCTCTGCTCCAGTACTTTGAACCTCTCCTTCAAATTCTGACACCCACAAACCATTCAGTTTATGAGGTGATTTTTGTTTTCTTTGTGTCTGTCAGTTTCTGATTGATGTGCATGTTTTTTTTAAAAAACTTTATTTATCTAGTTATCTTATATCCGTTCGCCTCTACTAGCAGAGTGCGCTTTGCCACGTCTCTGTCAGTCTCTAGTGTCTAACTGTATGTTTCACTTTGCACCTGCCATTTCCGGGTTTCTGAAAGCCCATTTTATACAAATATCTGTCAATCTCTGGTATGCGATTGTACATCTTACACTGTACCAGTTTCTGAAATATAGGTGTGAATTTGTTATACTCTTCCTGTTAGTTTCGGGTATGTGACTGAAGTAGCGGTTCCTGAGGCTTAAGTGAGGGTTTAAATGTGTATCATTCAACATTGTCATCTAAATGTTACCATTAGCATCTCCCGGGTAGTCTTTGTTATGCAAGACTCGAGTCGTGAGCTGTACTCATTTTTCTGGTACATATACTCTTTGTTATTTTCTCTGCAATGCTAACTTTGTTTTGTGACCTTGTGATTTACCTGTATCCTTGAGACGTGAATTTGGTTTTCATTAGTCTCTCTGTTTACAGCTTGCCTTCCAGACTATTTTATTGAGTGGGGTATTCATCCTATATCGCTAACTCCCTCATAGTGCCTTTGAGTGTATATAGGAATTTGTTTAATATGTGTAAGGCTTTTTTTTGGCACTGTAGGTGTGTGTGCCATTAATGATGTGTCTGATGCTGTCTGGTCCTGCATCTGGGTGAGATATATTCCATATCTGTCAGTACCCAGTGCTGTGGTTCAATTTGGATTGCATATTATACAGGTATAATACATACACAGTTATACGAGGACATGATTCATTCAGTACCTGCCAGTTTCTGGTGTCTGAGTGTAGGTTTATTCTGTATATGGCTGTTGATAGAAATCTGGTCGATGTTCTGCTCTGTCCCTCACAGTTTCTGGATTGTGAGTTCAAATTTTAAGCAGTAACTACCAGTTTTTTTTGGTGGGTGGTTTCATAAATGAATGAGTGATGGATTCACTTATGTCAGTGTAAGTTGTGAGTGTGGTTTAAAAAAGGCTGATGTCCGTGTCTGACATGGGAGTGTGGGCCTTTCTCTGCATCAGTCTGTCTTTGATGTGTTTGCATGGATGTTTCTCTGGCTCATTCAGCTCTGCTATGCCAATGAACGCTTTATTCCATATCTGGCAGTCTCTGGTAGGGATTGTGCAATTGATTCAGTATGTGAGTGTGGGTATCGTAATGTACACCTGAGACTTTGTGAGTGCATTCTACTAAATACCTGTCAGTCTAAGGTGGTGAATTTTGATTCTTACTCTGCTAATGACTATCGCATGTATGGGTGCATGATTTTATTCAGCACCTGTCAATATCTTGTGTGTTTGGGATTTTATCAGCCTCTTTTAGTTTTTGCTATGTTTTTACATGTGCTACACTGTCCGTTTGTCTTTTGGGTGCAACTGCAGGCTGTGGTAGGTGTTGAATGTTTCAAAAAATACACTCTGTTGCTGGCAGTTTTACACTGTGTTTGTCATTTTCTGAGATTTGTGCCTGTTTTCTGCCAATTTCTGATACGTGAGCAGGGTTTTACATTGAACCTCAGCGTGTCTGGTATTAAGGTCACACCGGGCCCACCCCAACCATTGATATTCCTGAGTGATTTATTTGTGAATGTGTGTTGTTCCCTGCCTGTTCCTATGTCTGTTTTGTACAGTGAGTTATTCTGTGTGCCTATTTGTCTTTGCTGTATGTTTTATTTTATGTTTGACTATGTCCCTCTCAGTTTCCACTGTGCAAGAGTGGCTTTTAAACTGTTTCTTCAGTTTCTAATTTGTCATTGTGCGAATGATTCAGTAGCAGTCAGTTTCTGACATGTGTCCTGTTTTTTCTCTCTCTCTCTGCTGGTCAGTTTCTGATGTGAGTGTGTTTTATTGTATATCTGTCATTTTCCACTAGGCGAGTGTTTGTTTTCCACTGTCAGATGTAATTGCATGTTTTAATCTGTACCTGCTATTTTCTGATTTCTGTGTGCAGGTTTACTTCCAGATCTATCAGTCTCTGGTATGCAATTCTGCCTTTTACTTTGTACCTGTCACTTTTGGAATTATGGGGATACCTTCTAAACTGTAACATTCAGCCTGTGCTATGTGAGTTCAGCTGCTTCTCTGAGTGTGTGTTTATTATTGCACCAGAGTGTCTTTGTTATGGGTGTGTGTGTGTGTGTGTGTGTGTGTGTGTGTGTGTGTGTGTGTGTGTGTGTGTGTGTGTGTGTGTGTGTGTGTGTGTGTGTGTGTGTGTGTGTGTGTGTGTGTGTGTGTGTGTGTGTGTGTGTGTGTGTGTTTATTATAGTATGGATTTTTATGTAATGTCTTTAATTTCTGCTGAGGGAGTGTATGATTATTATATACCTGTCAGCTGATGATATACAATTTTGCATTTTAGTCTCTCCTCCTCAGGCCCTGCTGTGCAATAACAGATTTTACTCTGTACCTGTCTCTTTCCTGCATGTGCATTTTATTCAGTTTCTAAGTCAAGAGAATATATTTTCCTTTGTATTCATCAACCAAGTGAATGTGGATTTTCTCCAGTACTGTAATTTTGAGACATATGGGTTTGGGTTTTACATAGTGCCTTCAGAATCTCTTGGCTTGTGTTTGGGTATTAATCTATCTCTGTCAATCCCCAGTATAATGTATCATTCTCTACCTGCCAGTTCTTGTAACATGCATTTGTTTCCCCCCCACCCACCCCCACTCATTTCTGCAACTTTCACTCTCCACTGCAGTATTCTGTGTTCTGCTGTCTCTCGGTCTGTCTCCGATATGTGAATTCTGGTTTAATTAGTCCCTACCTATTCCTGGTATGTGACTTTGTATTATATATTGACTCTGTCACATTTAGCAATGTGGAGGTAGGTTGTTTTAACTAGTGATCGGTGTTTGCCAGATATTTGAATATTAATCTATCTCTGCCAATCTGAGTGTGTTTTATTTTCTCTCAGGTTCAGTCCCCGGTATGAGGGTCAATGTTTTATTCTGGAGCTGCCAGTGCTTGGTGTGTGAGTGAGAGTTTTACCTTATTTATCAGTTTCTGGAGTATGATTTTTGTTTTATCTATCTCTCTCAATTACTGGTAGGGCAGTGTGGATTTTCATCCACATCTCAGTTATTTGTATGTGTGTGTGAGTTTTACTCTCCTCCTTTCAGATTCTGCAATGTGAGAGTGTGTGTTCCATACCTGTCATTTGCTAATGTGTAAAATAATTTATTTGTGTTAGTCTCTGCTGTGTATTTGTTTGATTTAATCTGAACATGTAAGTCCCGGGTTTGGTAGGGAAGTGTTTTTTTTTGGTTCTCAGTCTCTTGTATGTGAGTCTGAAATTCATAACGTTGCTATCAATTCACTGTAGCAAGAGTGTGGGCTTTATATTGTGCCATTCAGTTCCCGCTATCAGAATCCCCCGTTTATAATGTCCCTGTCAGTGTCTGGTATGGGAGTGTATCCTTTCTCCCATATTGGCCAGCACTTGGTTTGTGTTAGCTTTACCCTGTGTCTCTGCCTCTGGTATGTGAAGTTATGTTTTATGATGTGCCTTTCAGTTTCTGGTGTGACACTGTATGTTTCATCCTTTACATGACATTTTACGGTGCAGGTGTGCATCTTTCTGTTTTAAACATGTCTGCTTTTGTGATGTGCATGTGATACTTAATCAATATTTCTACCTTTGCTTGGTTTATTCCATATCTGCCACTCTCTGATATGTGAGTGAGGATTCTTCTCTGCATCTGTCAATTTCTGCTTGCTGATTTTGTGTTTTATTCATTACCTGTCTTTTTTGTGTATCAGAGTAGTTTCCACTCTGTATCTGACAGGCTCTGCTTTGTGAGTGCTGACTTAGAGAGTACCTGTCAAGTTTTTGGTTTTAGAGTTTGCTTTCAATTTGTACCTGGACCTGGCTTTGTGGGTGTGAGTTTCACACTGGCCTGTCCATATCTAGAATGTTACTGTGGGTTTTAATCTTTACTTATCAAGTTTCTGGCATGTAACTTTGAGCTGTTACTCTGTCCTTGTCATTCACTGATCAGAAAGGATTTTGTTTACTTTGTACCTGCCAGATTCTAGGATGTGATTCTAATCTTGCCTTGTACCATTAATGTCTGGAAATGTGACTATGTCATTTTTATATTTCACCTCTCAGTCCCTGTATAGGATTGTGGATTTTTTGGCTGATTTCAGATTCTGACCAGCGTGGGTCTTACTCTTTACCTGTCAGAATCTGATATGTGAGTGTAGTTTGAGTAATACAGAAGCAGTCTCAGGTAGAGTGTGTTTTTACCTCTCTCCCTATCAGGTCTTGGTTCAGGAGTATGGATGTTGTAATGTACCTCTCATTCACTGGTCTATTCTGGCAGATTGTAGTCTGTAACTTTCAATTTAACTTGATTTGGGATTTTATTCTGTACTTTCAGTATCTGATTTGTCAGCATCTTTTTTCCCTGTATTTTTGAGCTCCTGGGATGTGAGTGCATGTTTTATTATGTATCGATTATGTTCAGATTGGTTAGGACGGTGCTTCATAATGTTCCAATCAGTTCTATATATAAGCGTGTGGCTACTCAACTTGTTTCTGATTTTATTTTCCTTTTTTGGGTGAAGTATTCTTATCTTGTTAAGTTTCTGGTATATGATGAATGTATGTTCTCTCCAGGACATGACTCTGGGTTTTAGAATCTCTCAATCTCTGACTTGTCCATGGATGATCTACTCTCTCCCTGTTAAACTCTGATATGTGAATGCAGCGTTTTCTCCTAATGCCACTTTTTGGCAGTTGAGTGAGTGTTTCCACTTTTACCAATTGGTTTCAGCCATTTGTGTGTGTTGTTATCCTGTGCCAGTCCTTTTCTGAGAGCATATGGTACCTGTCAGTCTCAAATTTGGAAGTGTGGTTTCCTTTTGAGACTGCCAATACCTGATAGTGTGGTGTTACAATGTATATGTCAGTGATACATCATATATTAGAGTGGTGTTATGATGTTAATGTTAGTAATACCTGTTACACGCGTGTGGTGGTACAATGTATATGTTAGTGCCTGGCAAGAGATTTTTTTGAGACTGTCAGTTCCTGATAAATTAGTGTGATATTTTAATGTTAATGATTGCTGGTATATTAGTGTGGTGTTACAATGTATATGTTAGTGATACCTAAAATATTTGTGTGGTGTTACAATATTAGTGTCTGGTAACAGTTTTCTGTCTCTCTTTGTGGAGCCCAGTTTTTTTTTTACTTGTGATTGTGTATTGCTCTCTAAATGTTCCCCTTTCTGGTATGTGACTGAGTGGTATTCCCTGTATCTGTCAATATTTTCTATGGCTGTTTATGTTCTGTTCTATTCCTGTCAGTTTATAGTGTGTGAATGTGGCTTTAAGTGTGTCCCTTCAGTTTTGACTTTGTGGTCATGTGATTTCTTGAATATTTATAAGGTTCTGACATGTGAATATGTTTCTGTTTTGTTTTTCTCTCTGTTTCTGTCAGTTTCAAGCCCATGAGTCAGTGTTTATTGTTTTCTTTATCTGTCAGTGTTTTTATATGAGTGTGTGTTTTGTGCTGTATTTATCAATCCCAGGTATGTACTTATGTGCTTTACACTGTAGCTGCCAGACTCTGGTATGTGATTCTGAACTTTCCTTCATGCATTTAATTTCCAGGTAAATGAGTGTGCATTTTTTGAGACTGGCCTCTCGGTCTTTGATACAGCAATGTGGTTGTTATTTAGTAACTTTCAGCTTTTGTTGTGAGTATTGATTTTCCTCTCTTTCCTCTTATTTGTTAATAGGGTGGTGGTGTTTCTGGCTGGGGCAGCATTTATTGCCCATCCCTAATTGCCCTTGTTCAGATGGCATTTAACAATCAGCCATGTTGCTCGAGTCTGGAATCACATGTCGGCCAGGCCCAGATAAGGACAACAGGTCTCCTTCCCTAAAGGACATTAGTGAACCAAATTTTATATATACGACAATTGGCAATGGTTTCATGGTCATCATCCAGCTCTCAATTCCAGATTTTTAGGGAATTAAAATTTCACCATCTGTCATGATGGGATTCGAAACCAGGTCCCCACAGCATTAAGCTAGGTCTCTGCAAAGTTATGGCCGGTGTCACCTTCTGGTACCTGAACATGTTTATTTGTTCTGTTCTTGTCAGCTTGTGTATGAGCATGGATTTTAATCTGTACCTGGTGGGAGCAGAAATCAGAGCTTGGATTTTATAATATACTGCCAGTTTTATGTATGGGTGTGGGGCTTTTCCTTCTGTATCTCCACTTTCCTTTGCACTTTGCATGCAGGGGTTACATTGCCTCATTTATTTTCAGTTATGTGAGTGAATGGTTTACTCAATACTAGCCAGTTTCTTATTGTGGGGGAAGTTTTACTCTGGATAAGGCAGTTGCTGCAATGAGTCTGTTTTTTTTTTCTGTCTCTGTTTCTGGTTTGTGAGTGCAAGATTTGCTCAATGGCAGGTGTATGCATGATTCTATCAGTGGTAGATGCATTCTATCATGTAAGTGTGGTTTTACACTGTACCTGCCAGTTTCTGAATTGTGTGTCTGATTTTGATATGGTGCATTTCAGTCTCTGACAGAGGAGTATTGGATTTCCTGTGTCTGTCTGTCCTTGCTCTGCTTGCATGGTCTGACTCTAATCTTCTGTACTATTCCATATCTGGCATTTTGTGGTAGCCATTGTACAATGTATTCATTCCCCGGTATGTCATTGTTCTGTAATGTGCTTCGCAGATGCTGATGTATAATATATGTTTTCACGAAATAGTTGTCAGATTCTGGTAGATAATTTTGCTTTATTTACTCTGTTCATGACAACATGAGGTACAGGTGTGCTTTACTCCTTACCTGTCACTTTATCGTATCAGTGTTTTTTTTGTCTTTTTACTCGGTAGCTTTCAACATTTGCTACGTGTGTCCAAGTTCTAAGGTGTTCCTGTTCGAATCTAATTGCTGGTTTTACTCAATACCCACCTGTTTTTGATAGGTCAGTGAATGTTTTAGCCAGTACCAATCATTTGCCAGCATTTAAGTGAAGTTTTAAACAATGCCTATTTGTTTTGTGAGATCTGCATATGTTTTTCTATGATGCCAATTACTCTGAGGTATAGGAGTGCTGTTTCACTCTGAAACTGCTCATTTCTGATATGTGATTGTTCCTTTGCTTTGTACCATGCAGTGTCTAGCATGAGAGTTCCCCTGCCCAATTCCTTGTATTCCTAAGTGAATTGTTTGTGAATGTGCACTGTCCCTTGTCTGTTTCTCTTTCTGGTATGAGGCTGTGGGTGATTGTCTGCTTCTGTCTGTCTTTGCTAAGGGTATTTATGCTCTGCTCCAGTACTTTTAACCTCTCCTTCAAATTCTGGTTCTAAACAAACCAGACACCCATAAACCATTCAGTCTATGAGGTGATTTTTGTTTTCTTTGTGTCTGTCAGTTTCTGATTGTTGTGCATGTTTTTTTTTAAACTTTAATTATCTAGTTATCTTATATCCGGTCACCTCTGCTAGTAGAGTACACTTTGGCACGTCTCTGTCAATCTCTAGTGTCTAACTGCATGTTTCACTTTGCACCTGCTATTTCTTGGCAGATTTTATACAAATATCTGTCAATCCCTGGTATGTGATTGTGCATCTTACTCTGTACCAGTTTCTGAAATATTGGTGTCAATTTCTTACTGTACTTTCAGCCTTTTGTATGAGAGACTGCGTATCATTCTGTACCCTTCAGCTGTTCATATGAGAGTGCGCACATTTAACTGCCCTGCTAACACCCAACACTGGCTTGAATGACACTCTGTACTGCACAGTTTCTGTATGTTGGTGATTAATTTTATGCACTTAACCATCACATAGCAGAAACTGATGTATGTTTACTCTATACCTACTGGTTTCTGGTATGTATGTGTGTATTTTAATGACTCCCCATGAGTCTCTGGTATGAGGGCGTACCTTGTATCATTTACTGTTCAGTCCCTGGTGTCTAATAATGAATTTAACTCTGTAACTCTTATTTCTTTTGTTCTGTTTGTCTCTCCGTTCCTTGTGTGAGTCCATGTGCATTTTCATTTCTGTAAGAGACAATAGTTTTCCCTTTGCACATGTCAATCGATGCAAAGTGAGGGTAGATTTTACTCTGTCCCTCTAAGATTCAGGTTTGTGGGTTTGGGGTTTTACTCAGTACCTGTTGGTGGCTGTTGTCATGTATTTGGATTTTAATTTATCCCTGGCATGTTAGTTTATGTTTTCACCTTTACCTGCCATCCTTGCTATACAATTGCATTTTTAAATCCGTGTCATGGTCTGCTAAATCATTATGTACTGGACACTCTTCCATTCAGTCTCCAGTATGCGAATGCTAATTTAATTAGTACCTGTTCCTTTTTTGTGTGTGATTTTTTTATTAGACATTTTGCCTTCCAGATTTAACCTATAGATGCCGGATTTATTTGGTATCTGACAGTGTCTGTTGTTATATATTTGGAATAATCTATCCCTGTCAATTTCTTAGTGTCTTTCCTCTGTGTTTCTCATGCTCTAGTATGTGAGTGTGTGTTGTATTCTGGAGCTACCAGTTCTTGGGTTGAGAGTGTTGCTTTGTATTTAGCAGGCTCAGCTACATTATTGTGCATTCTACTCTGTCCCTACAGGTCTGCAATTTAGCAGCGTTGAGTGTAACATGATCCTGCCAGTTTCCTGATTGTGAACATGTATTGTTTTCAAAATCAATCACATTCTGGAGTGTAACTGTGAGTTCTCGAGTGTGCGAGCCAGTCTATATCATTTGAGTGTGGGTTTTCAATTACACCTGTCACTCACAAGCATGTCCCATTCCATGCCTGTAAGATTCTGTGTCATGAATGTAGGTTATTCTCGATACACTTAGTTTTGGATCTGTGAACGCATGTTACATTCAGTACCTGTCAATCACTGGTATATATGTGTTTGTGACATACTGTTCATCTCTGGAGTAGTAATGCATATCTTATACTCTTCCTGTTGGTTTCTGGAATCTCTGACTGAAGTAGCAGTTTCTGAGACTCAAGTGATGGTTTAAAACTGTATCATTCAACATTGTCATCTAAATGTTACTGTTAGCATCTCCCGGGTAGTCTTTGTTATGCAAGTCTCGAGTTGTGAGCTGTACTCATTTTTCTGGTACATATACTCAATGTTATTTTCTATGTACTTCTACTTTGTTGAGAGCTTGTGATTTACACTGTATCTGATACGTGAATTTGAATTTCATTAGTCTCCCTGTTTACACCTTGCCTTCCAGCTCATTTTTTTTGACTGTGGGATTCTTGTTATATCTATAAGTCCCTCATGGTGCCTGTGAGTGTAAGCAGTAAATCATTTTACTTTTATTATGTGTAAGTCTTTTTTTGGTGCTCTAGGTGTGAGTACCATTAATTATGTGTCTGATGCTGTCTGGTCCTGCATGTGGGTGAGATGTATTCCATATCTGTCAGCATCCAGTAAAATGGTTCAATTTGGATTGCATATTATATCTCTCAACCAATGAAAACTGCACGATGGATTATTTCAGTGATTCAGAAACATTCATTAGATTTGGATTTGATTTGTATCAGTTTGTCTTGTTATTTTTTCTGTATTTCATTCAGAAAATTATGGTTCACAGTATATGGTACAGAATGCATGAGAAATTTATTCTATTGTGCTACATCCATAGATTCCTGTCTGACTGTTGCTATATAAGTGTGGGATTCAGTATGTTGCTATCATATTTTGTTTATTTTAGTTAGGTATTATTTCTGAATCTGTCACTTGCTTATATTTTCTACAAATAGTGGATTGGTTTGACACCTAACAACTTCTGTCCTTTGACTGTATGCTTAAAAATATGTTTAGCCTCTGATATTGTCTGAGATTATGGCTTCATGCAACAGATACAATTCACTGCCAAGTTATGCATTTTTGCTCTTTCTGCAACTCTCTTCTACTGAAAAAGCTTGAAGTCAACATGTTTCCACACCTGAGCCTTTTTTTAAATGAGTTATATCTGTCTATGTATTCTAATATGACTCTGTGAACTAAAGTTCCATTTGAAGCCTGATTCTCTTAACCTGAATTCTGGATTTAATTATATTCGAGTTCAACAAAACATATGTGTAGGACATATGGAGGGTCTGTCTCTTGGTCTTTGCCTAAAATTCTCATGTGGATATGTATCTGGTCTGTCCTACACATGCATATGGATTGACAGTGTCTGTAATAATCCATAGCAGTGCAAGTGTCATCCTGTTAATACATGGGAAAGCAAGATATGCAATGCCTATATTATCCCACAATAGCTGTGACACTTTCTGCGGACTGCTACTGCACATGAGCGTGAGCTGCCTGCTGTACGATACTCTTATACTTTTGAATGTTTTTTGTTGTCAAAAGAGTATAGAATTACTAGTGTCTGTGGTACTCCATGGTAGTGTAGAAATGATCCAGTTGCTGAATGCTGATTTGATCAGAGGTAATGCAGAATCATCTGTATGTTTCCTGGTCAATCATATGCTTTGTTTGTCTGGAATCTAGAATTATGCTACCATGAACAGAGTACAGAACTAATTGGGACCTTGTTGCATCGAAGTAAGGTACATTCAGAAAAAAATAGCACACTAAAAAATACACAAAATACGATCGCAACATATTGACTGCCACAATTGTTTGGCAAGAATCAGACAAGAATCGATGGATGTAGTACTAAAGAATTAATTTCTCATGCATTCTGTACCATAGACTGTGGATCTTTTTTTTTTGAATGAAATACATAGAAAATAAGTAGCCGTACTGATACAAATCAAATCCAAATCTGATGAACAGTTCTGAAGTACTCAAAAGATCCATCGAGCAGTTATCATTGATTGAGAGATATAATATGCAATCCAAATTGAACCAAAGTAATGGAGACTGACAGATATGGAATACATCTCACCCAGATGCAGGACCAGACAGCATCAGACACATCATTTATGACACACACAGACACCCCCACAGCACCAACAATAATAAAAGAATAAGGAACTCCCAAATACACTCACAGGCACCAATAGATACAACTAGAATCTCCCACTCAAAAAAATAGGCTGGAAGTCAAGCTGTAAACAGGGAGACAAATTCACATATCACAGATACAGTGTAAATCACAAGCTCTCACAACAAATAGAGCAACACAGATAAAATAACATCAAGTATATACCAGAAAAATGATTACAGCTCATAACACAAGTCTTGCAGAACAAAGACTACCCAGGAGATGTTAATGGTGACAGTAAGATTACACTGCTCAATGATACAGTTTTAAACCCTCACGTAAGTCTCAGAAATTGATCCTATCACTGTAAATCAGTGTAGAATTGCTACTCTCTAACATAGCAATGTTTCTGGGAATAATTATCCACACATATGGAAGGAAAGTAGATAAATGGAGTTGAGATGCAAAACGACAATGTGTAATTGGCAGAACAGATGTGATAGAGGGTCTGAATGTCCTCTTTCTGATCCTCTAATTCTATGATATGTTAGTAATTTGGGACTGGAATCCAAATTTGCATAGTTGATGACAATAATAATCAGATCAACTGTAGAAGCACCACTGTTCTTGCTCAACATAACTGATAGATGCAGTTCCCAACTCTCTCCCCGCTCCCTCCTCGCTTATCCTCCCCGTTCAGTATATCAGTGATTGTTTGAGATTATTTGTTTCTATCTCTGGAGTTGTGTTGGTTCAGGCAATGACCTCATTTACTTTGGGGTGTGGGGGTTCTTCAATTTAATAATACATGTGCAGCCGAAAAAATGTGAACTGGTACCACATTAGTGTGCATCTATTCTTGTGTCTGACCGAGAGAGTCAAAATGGAACCTGTGAGCCTGACTGTTATTACAGTTAAATTGTGTGGCTCAAGAACTTTGTATCTCTAAGCTCACTGGTTCACCTGCCCATAACAGTACTAGTGATGCTAGTTCTGTGCTAGTGTGCTTTAGCAGATAGTCCACCTACCGTTTGTCAGGAGGAGTTGACTGTGGTCTTCCTGCACCCCGAATGTACTAACAATCCCAACTGGTCTGTGCCTAGCGAAGGATGCTGTGAAGAGATTGGTAATGAAAATAATATGTTACTCCATAGAGCAAGTTGCAGACGAGAATATCAATTGAGTTGGAAACTACTATGCCAGTTGGTAATAAGTTACACTACTTGGAATGGGGAAGCAGAGATGCAAACTTTGCAATGACTGGCAGCACTGCAATGCTGGAGCACTCAGCTTCAGAACACCAGTGTTATTTTAAAGGAAAGTGATCCATAGCGAGTTTTCAATATTTATTCACAACCTAAAACCGTGCACTGATCCAAGGCCGGGTCTTTTGTCAGACAGGACAATAGCTACGAATTAGTGAAGGTTCACATCTCCAACTCCTAAAGGACATTTGACAAATTTGTATTCACTTCCACGGATATAAGCAAGTGTTAAACATCCATTGTTTTCTGTTGAAATTGAGTTCAAGGCCTTTTTTATGAACATAATGTCTTCGCCCCTGATGGAGCGGTAATATATCTCTCAATCACTAACATAACAATTCTGGGTGATCCAATGATCTGAAAAAGATTTTTTTTATATAACCATTTTTTTTTACACACTTCTAGGTGCACTTTGAGAAAGCCGAAACTCTGTTCAATTCTCACGAATCGCTGCCACATAACGCGACCAGGACTGTCCTCTGGTGCAATGGTTTTCAGAGCAAGAATATTGACTCACCAACAGAGGGGGCCCCTCGCTTCCCAGCTCACTCCATGTTCCGGTAGCACTTACTACTCGCACTCTGATGTCGGCTACTTTTGAACCAGACTGTCTAACACCATCCAAGGAGGCGGTCACAAGGCGAGGTGCTTCTGGAAGGAGGCTGCCAAACCTCCCCCTGCTGTGTCCAGCGATGAGGAATCGAGGAACTTCACAAATACTTCCTGCTGGCAGTGCAAAGGGGGAGAGGTACACGCATGCGCCTCTCTTGTCAGTTTCAGGATAAGTGTGTGAGTGTGTTGGGGGGTGGGAGGTAACAGCTTATTTTAGGCGCATGCTCAGTCTTCCTTACGTCAATTTCACTGCGTATTCCACACGTAACAATGGTCCAGGAAACAGGACACGCCCTCTGTCTGGCAACTGCTTAATCGCATTCATAGAGTTACAGAGAGAAACAGCGCAGAAAAAGGCCCTTCTGCCCATCGAGTCTGAGTCGGTCACTTATTTACCATCCTCTCCATGGAATTCATAGAACTAATTCCAGCACAGAAGGAGGTCCCTGCTGAAGTAAACATGACACAACATTATTTTCATCCACATGTGAAATTTTAGCTTCATAGAGTCACAGAGGTATACAGTACAGCAAAATGCCCTTCGGCCCATCCAGTCTGCGCCGAAAAAACTAGTATCTAACTCTTCTAATCCCATTTTCCATCACTAGGCCCATAGCCTTGTATACCATGACATGGCACGTGCACATCCTAATTCTTCTTAAATGTTATGAGGGTTTGTGCCTCTTCCATCCTTTCAGGCAGTGAGGTCCACATTCCCACCACCCCCTGGGTGAAAATAATTCATCCACACATCCCCTCTGAACCTCCTGCCCCTTACCTTAAATCTATGCTACAGCGATGGCACTTTGAGTTTATGACAACATGTGAATGAATTGTGAAATAAATCGGCAAACTTTTTTTAAAATTAAAGAGAAAAGCAAAGTACTGCCGATGCTGGAAATCAGAAACAAAAACAAAAATGGTTGGAAAAACTCAACAGGTCTGACAGCATGGTTGAGGGCCCTGAACCACAAATCCCACTAACACTGAACCCACAAATCCCACTAACACCAAAACCCCAAATTCCACTAACACTTAGGCCCCAAACTACGCTATCACTGAACCCACAAATCCCATTAACACTTAGGCCCACAACTACACTATCACTGAACCCACAAATCCCACTAACACTGAAACCCCAAAACCCACTAACACTTAGGCCCCAAACCACACTATCATTGAACCCACAAATCCCACTAACACTTAGGTCTGAAACATCACTATTACTGAATCCCACTAACACTGAAGCATTAGGTCCAACAATTACTGAAACCCCTAACCCCACGAACACGGAGGCACAAAATCCCATGACTACTTAGACCTGAAAGCACACTAGCTCGGAACCCCCAAATCCCAATAACACTGAACCCATAAATCGCCCTAATACTTAACCAATAATTCCACTATCACTGAATCCACAAATTGCAATAACATATAGACCTGCAAGCACAACTTTCAGTGAAACCATAATCCCACTATCACTGAACCCACACATCCCACTAACACTTAAGCCTCAAACTTCATTATCACTGAAGCCAAAAATCCCACTTACACTTAGGCTGCAAAATCCACTAACATTGAACACACAAAACCCAATAAAACATGGGCCCCAAACCTCACTATCACTGAACCCACAAATCCCACTATCACTGAACCCACAAATCCAACTAACACATAGGCCTGAAATTGGATTACCACAAATCCCACTAAATCTTAGGCCCCAAACTGCACTTTCACTGAACACACAAATCCTGCTAACACTGAACACACAAATCCCACTAACACTGAAACCCTAAATCACACTAACACTGAACCCCAATATCTGACTAATACTAAACCTTCAAGTCCCACAAGTACAGAACCCCAAATCCCACATTGACTAAACCCCAAATCACAATATCACTGAACCCACAAATGCCACTAACACAAGGATATCAAACCACCTAACACTGAACTCCCAATTACTAATAACACTGAACCCACAAATCTCACTAACACTGAACCCACAAATTACAATAACACAAAACCCAAAAATCCCACTAGAACTTAGGCCCCAAACCACACTTTCACTGAACCCACCAATCCTGCTAACACTTAGGCCTCAAAACCATAACCCTGAACCCCCAATTCCAACTAACACTGAACCCACATATCCCTCTCACACATAGGCCTCAAAACCCTAACACTGAACTCCTAACTCCCACAAACACTGAACTCCCAAACCACACTTTCAATGAACCCACATATTCCACTAACAGTTAGGCCTCAAACCCCTAACACCCCCAATTCCACTAACACTGATCCCAGATATCCCACTAACACTGAACCCTAAAATCCCACTAACACGTGAGTCTCAAATCGCCTCAATGAAACCCCACTAAGACAGAAACCACAGGTCTCAATAATATTTATGTCAGATATGCAACTATCACTGAACCCCCGTCTCCCACTAATACTGAAACCTAAGTCTGAGAAACGCTGAACCCCCAATCCCACATTGATTGAGCCCCAGTCCAAATATCAAAGAACCCCCAAATCCCACTAACGCATGGATCTCAAACCACCTTACACTGATCCCCCAAGCCCAACTAACACTGAGCCCACAAATCCCACTATCACTGAAACCACAAATCCCACTAACACTGAACTCCCAAGTACCACTAACACTGAACACAGAAATCCCAATAACAAAGAAACTCCAAATCCAACTAAAACTTAGGCCGGAAATCGCACTATCGCAGAACCCACAAATCCCACTAACACAGACCCCACTAATCCCACTAGCACTGAACCCACTAATCCCACTAATACTGAACACCCAAATCCAAGTAACACTTAGCCTGAAATTGCACTATCACAGAAGCCACAAATCAAACTAACAATGAATCCCCAACTCTCATGAATACAGAATCCACAAATCGCACAAACAATGAACCCCCAAATCCAACTGTCATTTAGGCCTGTAATGGCACTATCGCAGAACCCACAAATCAAACTTACACTGAACCCCCAACTCTCACTATCACAGAACACACAAATCCCACTGACACTGAACCCCCAAATCCAACTGACATTTAGACCAGAAATCGCACTATCGCAGAACTCACAAATCAAACTAACACCAAACCGCCAAAAATCACTAACATTGAAACCACAAAACCAATAAAACTTAGGCCACATACCACAATTTCACTCAACCCACAAATCCCACAAGCACTCTGCCTCATACCGCTAACACTGAACCCCCAACTCCCACTAACACTGAACCCCCAAATCCCACTAACACTGAACCCACAAGTCCCACAAACACTGAACCCCAAAGTCCCACTAACACTGAACTCATAAATCCTACAAACACTGGACCCCTAAGTCCCACTAACACTGAACCCACAAATCCCACAAACACTGAACCCACAAGTCCCACAAACACTGAACCCCAAAGTCCCACTAACACGGAACTCGCAAATCCTACAAACACTGGACCCCTAAGTCCCACTAACACTGAACCCACAAATCCCACAAACACTGAACCCACAATTCCCACTAACACTGAACAGCCAATTCCCACTAATACTGAACCCCCCAGATCCCACTAACTCAGAACCCCTAAGTCCCACGAACACTGAACCCATAAATCCCCAAAACACTGAATGCCCAAGTCCTATTAACACTGACCTCACAAATCCTACTATCACTGAACCTGAAAATTCCAATATCACTGAACACACAAAGCCCAATAACACTTAAGCCTCAAATTGCATTATCACAGAACCCACAAATCTCACTAACACTGAACCCTGAAATCCCACTAACACTTAGGCCTGAAATTGCATTGTTACAGAATCCACAAATCCCTTTAACACTTATGCCCAAAACTGTACATTCACTGTACCCACAAATCCGACTAACAAATAGGCCCAAAACCATACATTCACTGAATCCACAAATCCCACTAATACCTAGGCCTGAAACGCCTAATCCTGAACCCCCATATCCGACTTATACTGCATCCAAAAATCCCTCTTAATGTGAACTTACAAATCCCACAATACTGCACCCACTAATCCCAATAACACTGAACCCACAAATCAAACTAACACTGAAACCCAGCTCTCACTAATACCTAGGCCCCAAACCCCACTTTCACTGAACCAACAAATCCCACCAACACTTAGGTCTCAAAACCAGGAAACTGAATCCCCAACTCCCACTAACACTGAACCCACAAACCCCAATAACACTGAACCCACAAATCCCACTAACCCTTAGGCCTCAAAACCCTAACACTTATCACGCTCCTGTCGAGTCAGAATACTGTGCTTCCCAATGCAGTATTGAAATAAGCAAGTTGAAATGGGCACAGCAGATTAAATATTTCATTTTCAATCATTTATAATTGCAAAACCAACGTTACTTTTACGAAATACCCAACAGCAGTTGAAATTGTTTATTCTGATTTACTGATTCTTAAGCACAATTTTCTGTCACACATTTTTTTAAATTTTGAATTTAATGAATGATCTGTTTTTCTCCTTGATAACTACATTCAGAGGTTGACGGACGATTTATGTGCCGAGATATGTTATTCAATTCCTGTCTATTAACATGAATTGAACTATGTTTTAGGTCGCCGAACTAAACCGGAGATTGCCCTGAATCCACAATTCACAACCGTTGCAAGGGGAGAACTGCTTTTGCTGATGTGCACTAAGTTTCGAGTACCACATTTAATCTGTGCACCTTGACCAGCGCTTGACCAGTGACTACACCCATCATCCTGAAGGGAAAATATTCAGCAACATTTAACCTCACAGAGTTATTGAACCCCGGAATAAATCAATGCAGATGCATGTACAATACGGTGATCTCAGGGCGACTGATAGACTCTGAACAAAGTGACCCAGTGATCTTGAAAGTCGTGGGAGTGTGCCTATGTGCTCATGTTTTTACTGTACTTTAAGGGCACCTATTCAAGAAACAATACATGTTTAATCTAACTATGGATGCACGGTACTGCATTGCATATTGTTATCTCCTAAACTCATGAAATATTTCCATTCATTGCTTATATTTATCATTGCATTTCTCAGATCATCAATCGATTGCATGTACCAGCTGCATATGCCTCTCTCATTCACCCAATGATTATTATCATCTACTTCAAACTCAATGTTTTACTAAAACCAAAATAACAATAACTGGAAAAACACAGCAGGTGTGACAGCATCTGTGGAGGGGGATACAGTTGACCTTTCGAGTCCATATGACCCTTCTTCAGAATTAAAAAATACAGAAATGAGGTGAAATATAAACCAGTAGAGGGGGGTGGGACAGGAGGAGCTCGATAGGGGTGCAGTGATAAGTGGAGGCCAAATATTTCATAGACAAAATCACAGAGGGGTGTTGATGGTGGTGATGCTATCTAAAGGATGTGCTAATGGGGACATTAAGGGTAGCAAGCAGGACAAGCTAGTGGCAGATGGGCCTAGTGGGGGTGGGGTGGGGTGGGGGGAAGGGATCAAAATTGTCTAAAAGGTGGAGATGAAACAAGAGGTCAAAATAAATTTCAAAATAAATGAGAAAAGAAAAAATATATTTGTAAAAAAAAATTATAAATTAATGGAAAAAGGGGGTGGGGATGGAGGAGAGAGTTAATCTCAACAATTTCAGATCATGAACACGCTACTCCATCCCCACCCCTTTTCTGATTCCGATTTTTCCAACAATTTAAAAAAAAATTACAAATATATTTTTTCTTTCCCCACATATTTTTAAATTTATTTCAATTTATTGTTTCACCTCCACCTTTTAGCACATTTTGCTCCCTTCCCCCCCACCTCACTCCACCCCCACTAGGGCCATCTGCCACTTGATTGTCCTGCTTGCTACCCTTAAGGTCCCCATTAGTACATGCTTTAGGTAATATCACAACCGTCAACACCCCTCTGTCCTTTTGTCTATGCCATCTTTGGCAGTCCCTTCCTGTCCTCCACCTATCACTGGCCCCCTATCGAGCTCCTCCTGTCCCACCCCCCTAGACCAGCTTGCATTTCATCTCATTTCTATATTTTTTAGTTCTGATGAAGGGTAATACGGACTTGAAACATCAACTCGATCCCTCGCTGCAGATGCTGTCAAACCTGCTGAGATTTTACAGGTATTTATATGTATGAAATATAAGCTGGTTGAGTGGGGTGGGACAGGTAGAGCTGCATAGAGGGCCAGCGATAGATGGAGGTAAAGAAGAAATTGCCTAAGTTGTTGTAGATAAAAGAACAGAGGGGCCTTACTGATATTAACTAAAGAATGTGCTAATGGTGACAATAAGGGTCAAAAGCAGGATGAGCAAGTGACAGATGGCCCTAGTACATGGTCTTCCTGCCTGCAAAGGGCAGGGCCCAGTGTAGCATCACATGCAGCTTCAACCCCTATAGGTGAGCCAGGCTGCAAGCCCGAGTGATAACCCAAAATTGGTTGGCATTGCAATTCTGAGCAGGTTTGGGAAATGATGTAGAATCCTGCAATCACTTCTAATGTTGAACACTGTGGTTTGAATTTTGGGGGGTAAAAGGGGTCTGGGTGGGTATGGTCAGTAATTTGCCTGTTACAAGCAGCCGGAAAGACATGTGCTTGATACGATCCACCAGTTTTTTGGGAGGAATGGCCAACATACCAAGCATCACACTGGCACAGTCATTCATATGCCACATTACTCATGTGAGAGGCAGAACATATGTTTTGGCTTGACAGCAGCATCCTGTTAGTGGTGAATAATAATAAAATTAATGATAATGATAAAAATGGTATTATTAATTATATTGATAGTATTAATAACAACAATAGTAATAATAACGATAATGATGTTAATAATATCAATAATAGTATTAATAACAACAATACTGATAATAGTGATAATAATGATGATGATAATAATAATAATTCGGCATCAAATTGTAAATAAAGCCAAAAAATAGTTATGGATACAGATATTTCCATCAGATATCTCTCCAAAGGAGCCATCATATAAACGAAGGGCAGCATACCTCGGATCTCAGGGACTGCAAACATGAGTAGACAGAATAGTACATGTTAATGCTAGTTGGTCATTCATTTCAATATTTAATGAAAATATTCATGCTTGCATTTTCAAGACTATTAAAACAATGCTCATGGATTTCCCTGGCATTAAAGCTTGAATGATATGACTAAGTTTTTATGATTCGCAGTAAAAGCTACAAGTCATGTGGGACAACCAACTGAATGCATGTGTTATTTCTATGGATGTTTTTCCATTGGCTAATCTACTCGATCCGCTTTACTTGCATTCTGAAGTAGTACTAATGATATCTTAACATTTAAAATGTTCACATTGATAATATTATCCTTATATAGAAAAGAGGCAGTAATCGGTCATTAATTATGAGCTGTGGATATGCAATGGACCGACATTAAAGTCGAATGTCTTTAATATCAGGTAACCAGTTGTGACTTTATACCAAGGTGTGAAAAAATGCCACTCACACGTAAGTATTGGCTGGAGAGCATTTGTTTACTAACTGCTTCCTGTACATGATGAATCTTTATAATTGGTGCCGCCTCCTCCACTAACAACAATGCTATATTCATTTATAAAACAACCATGCACGGGAAAGTGTTGCGGAGTGTTTCTGATCACTAACGGGGAGAGTTTTGATTCAAATGCCAAGTCCATCCATTACAAAACTTATTTTGCATATTTTATAAGCTGCTAATAAAAAAAACTTGCCTTTAGTTAACAGCTTCTAATTCATTACGGTACATGTTGCAAATTACAATCAGCTAACGAAACAGCAAAATATGTTCCCAGTTCTCCATAATAACACCAGACGCGTATATTCCCCAGAACCATAGTATCAACAAGAAAATGTGTTTATTTTAAAAATGTAAGGTAGCAAGACGTCCTGAGGTGCCTACGCTGGAGCTTTATCAGAGACAAGTTGACACAGAGACAATTAGGGTAGCTAAGCAAAGCCATGGACAAAGAGGTAGGGGTTTCTTCCCTTAGTCAATGGTCCAATCGCCAAATGGAGAAATGAGAATTCAGAAAGAATGTGTCAAGGAGTTGAACACAAAGCATAATACTAGCTTAAGTAGTGATCTAGTTAGGCGCTAAGTAGCACACAGAGGCCGTATCTACTATTTATCGGATCAGTTGAAGTTGCCTTATAATATATAGTCTAATTTGCCGCACACCGTCTAATCTGCTGATCCCAGTCGTCCAGATCCTTATCTTTCTTTTGAAATATCCAAATATTTATTGCGTAATATGACCTCCATTATATTCATATCATAATCATCAGCAGCATGATTATTATCATTAACAACAGTAATATCGTCATCACCATTGTCATCATCACCATTAACTTCTGCTTCAAGGTCTCACTTTCATTACTTTCAGCAAAGTAACGCTTGTGTGATGACGCGGCTGATGACGTGTGCCAAGCAGACCAAATCCAGGGAAATGTGGTTTTGTCTATCACAACGGTTTTGCAATTTGTATTTATTGCGAGTTGCGAGCACTGAATTCAGAAGTAATAGGTCCACTGAGGCTTTTAGAGCTTTTTAAAAATTAAATTCAAATATTTATTAAAAAAATAAAAGATTTCGAGCACATACATAAGACTACAAATTACTTACTATTATAATAACCCTTAAAATTCCTAATTAATCTGACTCCCAGTTGCACTCTCTTTAAGGCAATGGTCCAAACATCGATTTTAGATTTTAAAGAAATCCATCAAATTAACGTAATAAGCTGCAGACTGGAATTCCAAATGGCTATTCTGCAGCTTCAATTCCAGTCGACAGCAGACTTATGAACAAATACCATAGGCTTCATTAAGGCTATTTCACACTCTACTTTTAGACCTTACAAGGTCTTCTCCTCCCACAAAGCCTTTCATACTCTTGTATATATGTTTCTCTCTTCTTGATATGTAAATATTATTGTTTCACATTTCTTTGAAACTTTAGCTTCCTCATAATGTAAACTTTTTCATGGTTCCAATTTTGCCATTAACCCTTGGGAAAAAATTTTTAAAAAATTCCTTGGCCTTGTTTATCTGGTTATCTGTAAACAGACTAAAATCCCCTTGAAATCCAAATCTCCCCTCATCTATCTATTAGTCAAACACAGAGAGACCCATCTATACTTATACCCATAAACCTATATTATGATAAATCGGAAAAATATTATGAAAATTACACTTTCATGGCAATCGATCAGTAAACATCGATGGTAGCTTATTGGTGATATCACTGGCGTAGCAGTTTATGCTCTGGCAGAAAGGGTTCACATAGTAGCTTATATGCTTAGAATGTAAGTTATGCAACATAAATATGGAGTGGCACCTTAGTAATTGTAACCATGAATTTCTCATGGCATTTTGTTGAGAAAAGTAATGTGCCTTACATCACATCAGCGGCAGAACAATGTGGCTGACTGCTACCTGTTATCAAAGGCAATCAAGGTATGGGAACAGGCACTTGTCAGTAGCACCCACATCCGCTGAAAATATATTGAAAGAAACATCATTTGATTTCGAATCTTATCTTTCAAAAAATGTCTTCTAGTTGGTGGACAATGGCTTAATGAGCAACAAAGGGACGTCAGCAGCTCTCCAGCAGAACGGTTATACGTTACGTAATGATGAAATAGCATAGATAATTACTACACAAATTCAATTGGACAGCCTGATTAAAGAAAACAATCCTCATCACTTGTAACAGTAACACTGGTATCTCCCTGGATAAATGTTGAGCCAATTAACGGTCTGGAAATCCGCACAACAAATCCTGAAGTGAACGTAAGCAAGTTGCCAGATGACCAAACATCTGGAATAAAACCTCTCATCAGACAGCTACGTGTCTCCTGTTCAGATCCCTGTTTTATTGCCCCTCAGTTCGTTTCTCAATTGAAACTATAAGAAATACTAAAGGGTGGTGTTAGAGGGGGGTGTGATATCCATTGTTGCTGACAATATTGATTTGATTTTTAAAAATGTTGCTTATTCCCCTTAACACTGAAAGTCGATTGACAACATGTCATTAAAAAATCGTGGTAGAATATTAAGTAGCATTGTAGATCGGCCACGCGTCATTGTAAGACTTTATTTTTGTGAGGTGTATCTTAGTTGAAGAAAGAAGTGGAATGTCCAACTCTTTGGACTCCAGTACTTTTGTTACCTTGTCCATGTTTATGTTATGTGTAGAAATCGAAACACAGCCTTTCAAATTTTTTGGGAAAATAATCTCAAATGTTCTTAATTGTGGCAATATTAAACACAAGCATTTTTTTTTCTTCCCAGCGTTTGTTAACAAACAATATTTGAAGTATTGTGATGGCATTTTGGCTCCCTGTGTGGAGGCGTGTTCACAATGTCCCAGTATTGCTGCAATTAAACCGAGTCGAGATGAAAATTGCTTGTTGACTGTTATTCACAATTTTGTTTTTGGCAATAATAATCCATGTATGTGTATGTATGTGTGTATGTATGTATATGTATGTATGTGTATGTATGTGTGTGTATTTGTGTGTGCATGCATGTGTGTATGTATGTATGTATGTATGTGTATGTGTGTATGTATGTATGTGTGTGTATGTGTATGTATGTAAGTGTGTGTATGTATGTGTATGTAAGTATGTGTATGTATGTGTGTGTATTTGTGTGTGCATGCATGTGTGTATGTATGTATGTGTATGTGTGTATGTATGTATGTGTATGTGTATGTATGTATGTAAGTGTGTGTATGTATGTGTATATGTGTGTGTATGTATGTGTATATGTGTGTGTGAATGAGTGTATGCTTATATGTTTAAGGAAGAACCACAATAGGCAGGATAAAATACAATTCTAAAGGGGGTGCAAGATCAAAGTGTGCCGGGCCTGATGTGCAAAAATCTTTACCTCTAGCTAGGCTAGATTCCAGTGCTTAATTATGGTCACAGTACTTCAGAAATGATATGAAAGCATTACACAGGGTAGCGATAAAAGAATAGTCCCAGGGACAGCGCCTTCACTTTCGTGGACAGGTTGGAGAAACTGGGCGAGTTCTCCAGCGAGAAGTGCAGATTGAGAGGAGAGCTGATAGAAGTGCACAGAGCCACCAGGGAACTGGACAGCGTAGACGGGGACAAAACGTTCCTCTTGTCTGAAATTGGCGGGTTCCGGAGGACACCAATTTATACTGATTGTTAAAGGAGCCAACAGAAACACAAGGGGGAAAAACTCTTCCTTACACACACACACACACACACACACAAATTGGATTTGAAGTGCACTGAATGAGGCATGTTAAATTATGACTTTCAAAAGGGTATTGCATGTGGACTGAAACGGAGAAGCTGTGCTGAGCTGTGGTGTACCGTGAGGGAGTAAAACCAGCAGTGATGGCTGAATGGGTGCTATCAGTGCTGTAACTAATCTCTGATTCCATTATTTTTGGGAGGCGTTATCCATTATTGTATTTTGCTTCCGCCGCCATGTAAAGCTCATCCCGCCTCTCGTTCTTCTGCGAATTACGTTAAATATGTGTCACTTGGTTAAAGGCCCATCTGATGCTGGGAACACATCGTGCTCACTTCCTCCATCAAAACTCTGCTGAGTTTGAACATGCCTATTAGTTCAACCCATTCAGCTTTCTCCCAGCGTTAAACATGTCCAATTTCTAATCAATCCGGCAACTGAATTTTGAAACCCTGCAAACCTTTACAGGTAATCTGCTCTACCCGTTTCTAAAATATTGAAATGCTGGCAAAGTGCGATGCCCAGAATTGGCCACAACGATTCAACTGGCGCTCATTATTTGGCAGATAAAGAATTAGCATAATTGATTTACTTCATTAAGCACCTTTTCCAAAAGCCTGGCAGCTCTATGTTCTATTTTTTAAAGAAACTCCTGAATGTGCCTCGCCATTTTGATCATTGGAATCTTTAAATGGGATCGCTCACAGCATAAGCAAAACAGGAGGGAAAATGTCAGGCATGTCAGTAAATATTAAAACAACACTTGAATGGCTATGATACAGAGGGAAGGAACAACTTCTAATTAAGTCAAATTATGTAGTCGAGGGTAATTTCAAGGCTGATACTCATCAAAGAGATGGCATAAACTTACCAAAATGTATTGAGGATAATTTTACAGCTCGAAGCTTTTAATATGATGGGTTGGATAAGAAAACAAATATGTCTCTTCACAACTAAAATTATTTCTATTTAATTGCAGTTTGATAGCACGATCGACTCGGCCAATCCAACACTTTCACATTCAGAGCCACAAAACCCTTTAAACAGAGCGGAATAAACTAACGGTTCCAGGGTAAAATGGCGACAGCATCAAAGCAGCTAGGCTACGCCAGTTTTTACCGACTTACATAATTAATCGTAGAATTAATCAGGAAATCCTGCTATCCATTTATGTTGGGTGCCGCTGCTGAGCTACAATGTATGGTATTTATTGTTGTTCACTGCTTGGGAATGAATACTGGCACCTGAACCCAGAAGCAGAGTGTCGCATTAATATGAAACTCCAAAACCGAAACCGACAAGGCGAAGTGAAATTCACATAGCGTCCCTTTTGTCACCTCAGCGCTGTGTGACTGCTAACTGCTCCATAATTCACCACCTGTTCTATGTGGCGAAGTGATTCATTATATCGTTTGTGTCGTTGGTTTGGTTTTCCCTCTGTCGACATCGTCAAATGGTTTGATCATTTCAAATAGATAGCTTCTTTATTTTCGACCCTGAATCTATTTGTTTACCGTACCAAAATCTAACCTAACCTACCGGAGCACAGAACCACGATGAAAACAATCAAACAGATATGTTGCTGAAATATGGCTGGAGTTTGCTCATTTTTAGGTGCGTCTTATCAATGCCTGTCAGTTACACTGTTATCTACATATTATAGCAATAAAAGCTGAAACTAAAGGATTTTTTTTCTAAATGAAATGCTTATTACTTTGCTCCCTAATTTTATTAATTGATGGGAAAATGTCCTTCCCACACCACAGCAGACAGCTAAAAGCATCAAAATGATTATGCTTCAAGCACTCGTTCTCTCAGTTGTAAACAAAATTTGTTGGACTTCTAAATATTTTGCACTTGTTACATGTGATGATAATGTTGATTAACAAAGTGTTATGGCACAGCAGACGGTAACTGCTAACATGCTCAAATCCAATAGAGAAATTTGAAAGCAACTGCCACAACTATTTTGCAATTTGGGCTTTTATTTCGAGGTGTGTGCTTGAATCCAGTAGTAATAAGTCCACCGATACTTAGAGGTTTTTTTTACAAAACTAAATTAAAACATTTATCAATAAAATAAACAATATGAAACACATACATAGGTCTACAAATTAATACTAACCCCCAGTTACACCGTCGTTAAGACAACAGTAAAACACTTTAATTTTAAAGGACCCAGGCAAAGTAACATGATTCTTTGAACAGTCAAATTCAAATTGAGTTTTTCTTCAGTTCAGTTCGTGTAGACAGCTACTTGAGGTTTAAAGGCTGAACCCTTGTTACACACTTGTTAGATCTTAGAATTCCTGCCCTTACACACAGCTTTCTCTCCTTTATATATGTTTTCCCCTTTGAATGCAAACTCCCATTGTTTCACTATGCCCTTGCACTTTATTTCCCTAATCAGAAAAACTTATTGTAGTACCAATTTTACCAGTAATCTTTGGAGAAAAAAAAAACACGCTGTTTCTTAACTTATCCTGGTTTGGTGAGACATTTCACCCCCTATTTCGAATTTCAAGATACTGTGGTTTAAAAAAGGAAATGATCCCTTTTCAACTCACATTCTAAAACTTCATCCATCTTGGCCTATTTAACATTTGAAACC